>CM077149.1:3949952-4243505 GCA_039583875.1 Platanthera guangdongensis | reverse complement strand
TTACATGCGATGGGATACTTCTTTAGACTTGCCTTTTCGAACCAATTGGTAAGAAAGACATAGGCATTAAACCTCCCTAGAAGAACCGCCCATCCTAGACATCAAACCCTTACCGCATCACTCAAATACGATTTTTGGGAAAAGGCGATACGCTTCCCGTTATCATTTCTTCGGACTTGAGTTATTCGGAGACTTCCAATTAATTGGAAGTTTTATTTAACATCGCCACGCAATTGCGTGGCAAATCTCTGACTTAAAGGGGATTAGCCCCTCCTTTTGCACCCATAAGATTTTTCTAACGATAATTGCCGCAAAACGATTCAGCCACAAGTGGCGTCTTAACCCAAACATGAAAGATGTCATTAAAGCCGAAATTATTAAGTTACTAGATGCGGGGATTATCTACCCTATTTCGGACAGTGCATGTTTAGTCCCGTGCATGTCGTGCCCAAGAAGGGCGGTCTTACCGTAGTGGCGAATGAGCATAACGAGCTCGTCCCAACTCGTACTGTTACGGGTTGGCGAGTGTGCATCGATTATAGAAAACTTAATGATGCCACCCGCAAGGACCATTTCCCTCTGCCATTTCTGGACCAGATTTTAGAGCGTTTATCCAGTCATCCGTATTATTGTTTTCTTGATGGTTTATCGGGTTTTTCCAAATCCCATTTCCCCCGATGATCAAGAGAAAACAACTTTTACTTGCCCGTTTGGCACCTTCGCATATCGAAGAATGCCATTTGGACTCTGCAATGCGCCGGCTACATTCCAAAGATGTATGCTAGCGATCTTTGGCGAGCTAGTAGAAGACATTATGGAAGTCTTTATGGATGGACTTTTCTGTTTTCGGACGCTCTTTCCCGATTGCCTTCACAATTTAGATCGTGTTCTTCAACGGTGCGAGGACACAAGTCTTGTTTTAAATTGGAAAAAATGCAACTTTATGGTTCGAGGAGGTTTGGTCCTCGGCCATATGATTTCGTCTAAGGGGATAGAGGTGGATAAGGCCAAGATAGAAATTATAGAAAAACTTCCGCATCCAACAAACGTAAAATCTATTAGGAGTTTCTTAGGCCATGCGGGCTTTTATCGATGCTTCATTCAAGACTTTTCAAAAATAACAAAGCCGCTTACTCACCTCTTGGAAAAGGAATCATGTTTCATCTTTAGTAGCGAATGCGAGTCCGCCTTTAATTTAATAAACAAAAACTTATCAATTCACCATATTAGTGGCCTCTAATTGGTCCCTTCCGTTCGAAATTATGTGCGACGCTAGTGATATTGCCTTAGGTGCCGTTCTTGGCCAACGCGTAGAAAAACATTTTCGTCCTATTTATTACGCTAGCAAGACGCTCACTTCCGCACAAGTAAATTACACGACAACGGAAAAGGAACTCTTAGCCGTCGTTTTCGCTTTTGATAAGTTTCGCTCGTATATAACGCTATCTAAAGTTATCGTTTTTACCGATCACCCAGCGCTTAAATATTTATTAGCTAAAAATGATGCGAAGCCCGCCTTCTTCGATGGATTCTCCTCCTATAAGAGTTTGATTTGGAGATCCGAGATAAGCGGGGAGCGGAAAATCTAGCGGCAGACCACCTCTCCCGTTTAGAAAATCCGGGTGCGGAAGCGCTTGTCGAATCAGAAATAAATGACAGATTCCCCAAGGAACGCGTCCTTGCCATTAGTTCTTCGTCATCTTCGCTTTGGTTCGCAGACTTTTCAAATTACTTAGTAGCGCGGGTGCTTACAAAACAGTTTTCAAGTCATCAAAAGAAGAAATTCTTTCTGACTTGAAAATTTCTTTTGGGAGGACCCATTTCTTTTCGTATCTGCGCGGACCAAGCGGTCCGAAGATGCATTGCGGGTGTGGAGTACTTGCACATTCTTAAGCACTGCCACGAGGGTCCAGCCGGTGGGCATTATCAAGCCAACCGGACAGCTCGGAAGGCGCTAGAGGCGGGCTACTTTTGGCCCACTCTCTTCAAAGACGCGCATAATTTTGTGCGCGCATGCGATAGCTGTCAGCAGTCGAGTAACATCTCTCGTCGCGACGAGATGCCCCAAAATATGTTTTTAGAGTATGAAGTCTTCGATTTATGGGCATAGATTTTGTTGGCCTCCTACCTCCATCTTTCAAAAATATGTATATTTTAGTGGCGGTCGACTACGTATCAAGGTGGGCGGAAGCGCAAGCTCTCCCCACCAACGATGCGCGAGTCGTTGTTACATTTCTTAAAAAACTATTTTCTCGCTTCGGTACACCTTGCACAATTGTTAGTGATATGGGAACGCATTTCTGTAACGCTCTTATGGCTAAGACGTTAGCTAAATACGGAGTCACGCACAAGCTTGCCACCCCCTACCAACCCGCATACAAGTGGCCAAGTTGAGGTAGTAATCAAGAGATTAAGCGTATTTTAGAAAAAACCGTTTCACTAAATAGGAAAGATTGGTCCGTTAAACTCGACGATGCGTTGTGGGCGTATCAGACGGCATACAAAACGGCAATTGGTTGTACGCCGTTCCGGTTAGTCTACGGCAAAGCGTGCCATTTACCCGTAGAATTAGAGCACGCGCTCCTTGAGCTTTAAAACTCTTATACCTCGACTCCAACTTAGCCGCTCAGATAGAAAACTGCAACTAAACGAGCTCGATGAATGGCGTGCGAACGCTTACGAGAGCAATAAATTCTATAAGGAGCGCTCTAAGTTATATCACGATCGAAAAATCAAGTCCCAAAATTATTTTCTCCGGGCGATCTTGTCCTTCTTTACAATTCACGTCTTAGGCTTTTTCGGGTAATTAAAATCTAGATGACCCGGTCCCTTCGTAGTTGAAGAAGTTTTTCCATATGGAACCGTACTCGTCTCCCACCCGGACAAAGGTTTCATTTAAGGTAAACGGTCATCGGTTAAAGTCTTATATAGCAGGCGACCCAGTGCATACATGCATTATATGATGAAAAAATAAAATCTTTTCATTTTTTCTCTCTCCTGCTAATTTCTACACACTTAAACAGAGATATTGTACTAAATAAATGTCGTATGTTTGCATATTTTCTTAATGATTAGGTTTTTGGTTTGTGTTTTGTGCTAAATTTTGTAAACTTTAATGCTAATTTAGCAATTAGCTGTGAATATATGTTCTTTGATACCAATCTTGCTCAGAATCCACTTTATTACGAGTAGGTTCCGGTGACAAGAATGAGGAAGATGAAATTGATGGATGTAAAGAGGATGATGAAGAGCTTGGAGAAGCAGAGGAAGATGATTCTGATTTGGACTTCGCTTGGAAAATGCTGGACATAGCTAGGGCTATTTATGAGAGAAGTTCAGAAAATTCATTTGAAAAAGTTAATGTGCTTGCTGCTTTGGGGAAGTCTCTATGGAAAGAGGTTAGCAAGATCTTGGTTTCCATCATCATCGTCTATTCATTTTAGCAACTTACCTTGATGTGCAGAGGATCTCGAGACATCTTTGAGTGACTTCCGCAGAGCTCTAGCCATTCTGGAGCATTTGGTTGAGCCTGATAATCGCAGAGTTGTTGAATTGTATCCTTTTGAAAATAATCTTAATATTCCAACTTGTAGAGAAACACCCGAAATGTTGGGAAATAGAAAAAATGAAATATTATTTCATTTACACTTAATCAATAAATACAAGGGATTGTACATTTATGTAGGAAGAAAAAGAGGAAGATACATTCCAATCTAAGATGTGAGACAAAAGATATACGGAGGAAGAAGGCCCTAAATGGGCTTTAGTGAGGATATCAACAACTTGATCAACAACCGGAACATGTCTCAACGCCAACTTCTTCATTTGAACTTTCTCCCGAGTAAAGTGACAGTCAACTTCAATGTGTTTAGTCCGCTCATGAAACACAAGATTCTTGGCAATGTGTATAGCTATTTGACTGTCACAAAATAAAGTAGATGGTGAGGAAAGTTTGACTCCTAAATCATCTAAGGAGATTTTCTAACCATGTATGCTCAGATACAGTAGATGCCTTCAAACGGTACTCAGCTTCGGCCGAATAGCAAGCAACCACAGATTGTTTCTTGCTACGCCAAGTAATAAGATGTACTTCGAAGTGTGTACAAAATCTGCTTGTGGAACGTCGATCATGCAGGGAACCAACATAATCAACATCTGAATAATCAACCAACTTCAGAGTGGAAGAGGAAGATGTTTTGTATACAAGCCCTTGTCTCAGAGCTGTATTCAAATATCTTAGGATACGCTCGGCCGCCAAGAGGTGAGACATCCGCGGAGAGTGCATGAATCGGCTAACAACCCCAACAACAACTGAGATATCTGATCTTGTAACAATAAGACTTACAAGATGCCGATTATCTCTTGATTTGAAAGAAGTAGATCGGTGTCCGAGGCATGAGCACACAACTTGTGATTGACATCCATAGGAGTCTCAATAGGCTTACATCCAAAATAGCCAGTGCAATGAAGCAGATCAAGACAATATTTTCGTTGGGATAGAACAATGCCATCAGGACGTTTTGCAATCTCTAGGCCAAGGAAGTATCGAAGTTACCCCAAGTCTTTTGTCTGAAAAACTGAATTCAGGTGTTGTTTGATCATTTGTATCCCCTTTGAATCATTTCTCATAATTAGAATGTCATCAACATAAACTAAGAGTAGAACATTGTCTGTTGTTTGATGACGAATAAAGAGAGAGAAGTCCACCGAGTTCCGTGTAAATCCAATTTCACGGACAATCTTACTGGACTTGTCAAACCATGCACGCAAAGACTTTTTATGACCACTGATCATAAATCTATTTCCTCATGTGACAAACAAGTGACTCCCCTGTGGTCTTAAACCCGGGAGGCTGTTGCTATAAACAGTTTCTTAAAGGTTGTCATTGAGAAAAACATTCTTGATATCTAACTGATTTAGTGGCCAGTGACGATGGACAACCGAGCAGATCAAAACACAAACAATGTTTAACTTTGCAACTGGGGAGACGGTCTCATCATAATCGAGACCTTGTGATGTAGAGTATGCTAGTGGTGCTCAGAAACTACAACTCTACGTGCAGGTGCAGGGGTGGCACACTAATGCTATGCTACATGCAAGGTGGCCGTCGGCCGACAACGACGATTACCATAAGCAATGAAATTAATAACGCCACGCAAATAATTGAAATAAAGAAATCAGTAATTAATTTTTAGCAATTTGGCAACGGCTTCCTCCGCTTGGAGGGCCTAAGCAAGCGCGCGATAAATAATTCCTCATGTAAATTTTAAATATTAAAAGAAAAATCGAAAAAATAATTAATGAAAATTTTGAATATTAAAATTATTTTAAATAAGCCCGTCCACCGGGGGCGGGCGAAGCCCGCTGCGGGCCGGGTTCTGTCGCGCGGGGCACGGGAGCCCCGTGCACTGTCACTCGTGTCTGTACATATATTAGATTTAAAAGGTGGTTTTTATTATTTCACCATCAAATAAATCGTAGCCCTTGTTTATTTTGATTGCAAATATTATTTAAATAAACATAATTATTTAAACTATTTTTTTAAAAAGTCCAAATTAAAATTTTAACAAAGGTGAGGCTTGAACTTAAAGATCAAGAGTATTTCATCAACATTCTTTATCAACTTCACTAAACAACATTTATGTGATAATATGTAATAAATTTATACATGTATGTACACAGAGAATTCAAGCGGGTTGGTTGAAGTGGAGAGGCGCGGCAAGGATCTATGTGATCATAAAGTACCATTAAAACTTAAGGACAGGTTTTACCGTACTGCAATTAGACCAACGATGCTCTATGGTTCTGAGTGTTGGGCAGTGAACTGTGTACATGAGCAAAAAATGGGAGTTGCGGAGATGAGAATGCTTAGGTGGGATGTGTGGACACACGAGAATAGATAAAATTATGAATGAATGTATCAACTATCAAGGATAAGACATGAGTAGCTCCAATTGCAGAGAAGATAAGAGAAGCTCGATTAAGATGGTTTGGACACGCACAAAGGAAACCATTAGAGGCACCTGTTAAGCGTTGTGAGAGTCTAGTCACTAGGCATGTTAAACGAGGGAGGGGTAGACCAATAAAGACTTAGAATGAAACTCTAAGGAAATACATGATGTACTTGGACATTAGTGAGATTATGACAAAAGATAGGGCACAATGGCGACAAAGGATCCATATAGCCGACCCCATTATAGTGGGATTAGAGCTGTCACGGTTCCGGTTTGGTTCCGGTTCTTCTAAAACCATGAACCGAACCGTTAAGGTAACGGTTCTTCAAGTTAGAACCAAAACCTTATATGGTTTGACCGGTTCCGGTTCTGGTTTCAGTTCCATCATAATTTTTGGAACCGTCGTGTCAACGGTTCCGTTTCCCGTTTAATGAGAACCAAAACCAAACCGGTCACTAACGGTTCGGTCCGGTTCTATGCGGTTCGGTCCGGTTCCAATCGGTTCCAACTAAAACAAAATTTAACATAATGAAATAAAAACGGTCTGCAAAAATCTCAAAATGCCTTCAAAATATAAATAATTAAGTTGCACACTGTTCGGCGATCTTTTTCACGATCGGTGGGCTAGTATATGTCGCATTTTCATTGGTGGAGGTTTTTGATCATGAAAAGGTATGCACACCTATAACTATACAGGTCTTCAATTTTTGACCAAAATCTAGACTTTCAATTGATATGGATATGCATACACAGTAGCAGAAAACTACATATCACAATAATCCAAAATTCCAGACATTATGTTCACTGTTATTTTGTTTTTGGTAATAGATTCCTAAGGGTGTGCAAGATCTGAATACTATCATTCATTAAATTGCAATTATTAATGTTTGATCAAAAGTTTTATTAGCATATTCATAAATTACTGACTCATGTGGAGAGATTATTTTATATGCATGCATTATACTAATTATCTCTTGTTGTAGTAATCTAAACAACATATAATTTTGTATGCTAACGGGATATGCTAGAGCCGCAGAGTTCATAAAAAAATACATGTCAACTGTTGCGAACATCCGCTATCACGAAGCATGAGCTCAGAACAAACGACAACATAAATTTTTGGCACTTCAGTTACCGTTTATTCGAGCTCTATTTCATTTGTGTGTTCTTAAATTAATTTGACTAATTAGAAAAGTTAATCTTACATATTACTCCAATGGAGATTATTAGATTTTAAATAAGACGATCTTTCATCCGTCATCACTACATTCAGCGTTTTGTAATTATCCTAAATTTTTGATAATACAATTGCGTAGTGGCGCACCTTAATTTTTCTAACATAAATATTGTAGATAGATTATAAAATTATAACAATATTATAATAAAATTAATAATAATAAACGGGTTGCGGTTCGGTTATACTTCGGTCCGGTTCGGATCGGGTCCAAAAATCTTGAAACCGCTTGAGACTTGTATGTTGCGGTTCCGGTTCCGGTTCCGGTCCGGATAATAAAATGTAAGAACCACACCCAAACCAAAGTTGTTCACGGTTCCAAAATTCAAACCAGAACCCGAATAATTTGCAAACGGTTCGGTCCGGTTCTTTGCGGTTCCAGTTCGATTCCGGTTCGGTTTACGGTTTTCGGTTTTAAGTGACAGCTCTAAGTGGGATAAAGTCTTGTGTGTTGTTGTTGCATGTACGGGCGGCAGTACTCCTACTGACAATACCACAAGTTCAATAACTTGTGGTATTGTCATTGCCTCGTGCAGTCGCGCTGCCTACGAAAGGCACGAGTGACCAATGGCATTGTCGCAATTTCACTGGAGAACGCCCGCGCACACAAATATAGATACACACACATATATGTTTAGATATATATACCCAGAATATAGCATAATTACAGATTGCACCTCTCTTAATTTTGAAATTACAAAAACCTCCATTTTAAGTTTACATTTCATAACATCCATGCATAAAAAGTATTCCATGCAGTAAATTTTTAGAGGGGGGGGGGGGGGTCTTTTTATTCATGGATGTTATGAAATGTAAACTTATATGAGAAGTTTTTGTAATTTCAAAAGTAAAAGGGGCGCAACCTGTAATTTAGCAAATTTAGAGGGGAGGTCCCGTTAAATAACACACACACACGTGTGTGCGTGCACGCACGCACGGACGCGTGTGTATAAATAGACACCCACTCTCACTATTTTAAACATGCATTTTACTTTAAAAGATAATCTAATGTATCTTAAACTTAAAGAACATTTACTAAGTTTTATGAATGTTCAAGGCCATTGCATTATGAAGAAATCATTCAGTTTTTTGGTGTAGTTGATGTTATTACTCAAAATTTCTTAATATTTCTCTTGGTCCCATTATTGGGCTTCTTTCAGAGCAAGCTTTGCATGCACGCATTTTTTTTCCAGTTTATTGACAAACTTGTGCTCTTTTATATTCATCTCAATTCACAAACCAAGTTGAATGGAGCTGTTTTGTCTGAGTTCTCTGAAGAAAGGAATTTTTTGTTATGGGTTTTATGATATTATTTCAATGTCCTTAACAAGAACTTATAAATTTTCGGATCTGTATGGCGTTGGAGCTGGGGTCTAAATTTGAAGAGGCTATAACCTACTGTGAAAAGGCTATTTCATTGTGCAAATCCAGACTAGAGCGTCTCAAGGTAGCTTCAGCAAAATCAAAAGATTCGGAAGAAACCAGTGAGAAATCTCTGAATAAGCTGGATGAACCATCAATTTTGGACGGAGAAATTGATGTGCTTAGTGGCATCTCAATTGACCTGGAGAAAAAGGTAACTTTTATGTGTTGATATTATGTATTCTCCCTTTTTACACGGGTATATTGCTCTTTGAATTTGTCGATGATGTAATTTTTAGAGTTAAAATCAGGCGGATAAAACGCATGTCTTGAAATTTCATGTGATAAGAGGATATCTAAGCTGAGCATGATTAAATGAAAATAATAAGATGGATGCATGACAAAATTAGAATCATTGATTGAGTAGTGCTCACAGGAACAATACAAATAACATGTATTGAGGATAATATAATTGAAAATAAATGTTGGTTATTTAGACATTTATAATGTTCATTGTAGAGGAGAAAATAAAAATGCATTAACTATATTAGTAGATAGAGTCTCCCTTTGGCGTGGATGTTTTGCTTCTGTGACTTTGGAAAAAGACACCACCATCGTAGAATATATGTTTGACATGACAATTTGAACATAAAAGTCGACAAAGTTCCATGACGTTCACAAACGACGGTTCATACTAAGAATGAGGTTCCTTAGGTGAGGTCTCCATGCCAAACGGAGCCAGTGTCGATGTCTAATTTTGATTGTGAGGAGACGAGTGGGGCTCTGACAGTTGTTCTAGATGATTTATGTAATATTTTCTATGGCAGTTCATAGTTGGGGTAAAACTGCACTGATGATTATCATTCGGCAGCTGCTGCTGTTCTTGCTTTTCTGTCCCCATCAATCATTCCACTTAATAGTTAGCTTGCTTTAGCAAATAGTAGTTGCAATATTTTTTTGTTTATTTTATGTGGATTTGCATGCAATCTATGTCCTTTTATTTTTCTGATTAGCATTTGGCTTGCTAACATTTGGAGCTCAGCTTGAAGATCTACAGCAGCTGATGACAAACCCAAAATCCATCTTAACTGATCTTCTAAAAAGAACTGTTTACGAATCACCCCCCGCTGAGAAGAACAACGCCGCGTTTGATTTGTCTAGATCTTTATCCATTAATTCTTCTCAAATGGCTGCCATGGAGACCGGCGGTTTCGACTCCTCGACGGTATCCACTGCCGCAAACGACGGTGTCAGGCATCTCGGAGTTGTTGGTCGGGGTATTAAGCGCGCACTGGTTGCTTCAATTGACGAAGTCTCTTCATCCCCAAAGAAGTCCTTCAAATTATCTGCAGAGAATGAAGAGAACTGCATTGCCGAGGTTGGGTCCACTTCACCGAGGTCTGGATCTTCTATTAAGTAGCCCTTGATTTTGGAACATTGACCTCTTTTGCCGTCTCAAGCTATGTGGAGGATATTTGCCAAGCGATTGAGATAGCCCTGAAGCTGTTTGAATGTTGTTGAATATTCTCATGAGCCAGTTTACGATCCAAGCCCTTTTTTATGAACTTTCTTCAATGTTATTAAAGCTTTTCCCAGACTTCAATTTCGTCCAACTTTTTTTTCGCCTCTCTGGGTCGTGACATGCTTCTCTTAGAACACTTGTAATCTTGTATATATATGCACATGTATGGCCATGCGTATGCACATACACTCACATATACACACACATATGCATGAAAATATACGCACATGCACACTCAATTTTTTTTCTATATTTAGGCTGTGTTTGGCGCGACTTATTTCCTCCTGTGAGGTTGGACAAAAAAGTTATTTTGATGACTAATGTTTTTGTCCAACCTCACCCGAGCAAATAAGACACGCCAAACGCAGGCTTAGGCTTATTTGATAAAAAATTATGAAAAATATGCACATAATGTGACATTAATATTAGATAAATATTTTTTTTTTGTATTTGTTGATCAAATATTTTTGAATAAATTAGTACTCTGCTCACAGAAAAATAATTATGCCTCCGCCATTGTCTGTAAGAGTATATTTTATAACATCCATGAACAATATAAGAGTGCTTGGTAGTTAGCTTCTTGCTTGTCTTCTACACAAAAATTGAAAAAAACACTTCAAAGGGAGGTTTTTTTTAATTTCAAAAGTAAAAGGGGTGCAACCTCTAATTATGCTAATTTTTAGGGAAAATTTTAATAATTATTTCTTAAGTAGGAGCCCCTTTTATCTTAGGCCCTGAAGAAGGATCACCCCACTTCTTCACTTTAGAAGGTAAAAATTGAAATTAGGGTAAATTCGTTATGCCTGAAGTTTATTTCAATTATAAATTTTTAACTTTTAAGTTAAATTGTTTAAATTTATGTTATTGTTAAAGGTATTTTTAAAATAAAATGTTGACAAATTAATGATTTTGACCATGAATTTTAAACACAAATTTTATATTTAATCATTCATTTCGTCTTTTTTGCTTTGCGCACCTGCCTGACTACTGGATTTTTGAAAAGGTCGATATCTCTTCCTCGCCCTGGCGATCGCACTTCCCCTTCCTAATGCCGGATCAATGTATTTGTTGGGGTCACTCCCTCCAAAATCTTGTGCAGTGTCGATCACATATATTTCTTTGCCGACTAGTCGAGGAAGGCATTCTTGACAGTAATGTAGGCAAATTCAAGATGGATGCCGAAAAATCTTCAAGTTATATGGCTGATGACGCGAAAGCTTCTAGTAAGCCAGATGATGTAAGCGAACAACTCTTCGCGTATACATCAATCATAAAACCTTTCTAGTTTAAATCATAAACCTTTCCAGTTTATCATCTATAAAATGACGATGGACCAGCAATTACGACCGTAATTATATACATATAGTCACAATGTTATATTACGACAATAAAATTTAATTATAGTCGTAATGTACAATTTCCAGCCGTACGCCGAAAAATGTTCAGGTAATATGGTCAATGACGAAAAAACTTCCCATAAGCCAGGTGATATAAGTGAACAACTCTCCGCGTATAATTCCATCATAAAGCCTTTCCAGTTTATCTTCTATAAAATAAAGGTGAACCAACAATTACGACCGTAATTATATACTTACAACTATTTGCTCGTGTTGGGATTTTTGGGACATTATTTATTTGCCACAAAGCAATATCCGCCAACAAAACTTCAACATTTTCATAAAGATATTGTATCTACATGAACAAAAATATAATCATTAATACTTATGCAAGAGATGCTGTAATGTGGAACAATGAATGAATGATACCGGCTCCCGCATTGTCGTCAGAGGCATGTGGTTCCGAAGGCAGTCGTAGAAATCTCATGTTTAATTAACAAAATTGACACCAAAAGCACCCAATGACTACTGAGGTGACATGACATTAAAATATAGTTGACGACACCAACAAACAAAGGGGTTACATGTTCAACCAAGAGTTGATTATTTGAAATTGAATTTCTTTTAAAATGCTGGGCAATGAAATGTATAGGGAGATGATAAAAAATAATCACAACAATATGCTCAAATTTGATTTCTTCTTGGGACATTGCAATGTTGCTACTTTAGAAAAAAATTGAATCGCTGAAAAACGAAAAGATGGTAAATGTAAAATTGCAATAACAATATAAAAAGAATGTAGAAGTACTAACGTGCCCCTTAAAAAATATGTCAACATAAGGTCTATTAGATCTCTATGTGCAATAATAATTTTATTTTTGCTAGGATATAAATGCTCATGTATTGTAGCTCCTAAGATCTCTTTCACAATCGCTTTCTTCTTCCTGTTTTTTCTTCCTTTCACATTCATTATAAGGCTTCGCTTCTTATCATCTACGTCTGTTTCGACAACCTCGACGTCATGTTCAGCTGCCCCGCTAATAGTTCTTGTACCTCTGTATAAAACTAAAGCACTAGACATTTGTGTGTAATATACTACATGATTAGTTGGAGGGGTATGTGTTTGATCGGGTGGAGGGGTGAGTGCTTAAATATTTTTGATTAATGTCTGTAAGGCATCAAATCTATCTTCACAAAAACGTCTGAGCTATCTCACCTCAGATACTATAGACTCATACCTAATCTCATTCTCCTTCTCCTCTTCCTCTTCTCTTTCTTCTTCTCCTTCTTTCTCTCCTCTTTCTTCCTCTTTCTTATCCTTCTCCTCGTTAACCTCCATCTCCTCTTCTTCTTCCTCTTCCTCCTCTTCCACTAAAATTGTTTTTCTTCCCCTCTTCCTCTTCTCCTCCTCCTTTACCTCCTCAACTTATATCTTTCTCTTCTTCCTCTTCTTCGCCCCCACCTCTACTTCCTCCTCCTCTTCTTCATCGCCCCCACCTCTTCGTCTATAATTTATTTTCTTCCCCTCTTCCTCTTCTTCCCCTCTTCCTCTTCTTCTCCTTCTCCTTTACTTCCTCAACTTTTCTCTTCCTCTTCCTCTCCTTCTCCTTTACTTCTCAATATTTCTCTTCCTCTTATTATCCTTCTCCTTCTGCCTTACCCTTCTCCCTCTCCTTACCCTCCATTTTCTTCGTTTCCTCCTTCCTCATTACCTTCTTCTGCCTTTGTACCTCCCTTTGCTTGAAATAAGCATCAACATCTCCTTCTTTACTTAACAAAGTCTCCTTTCCAGACAAAATACCTACAAATGATTTGTGTCACTGCATGAAAGATGACATCTAGGTTAGAAACATAAATTGACATTAATGTTAACTATATTAAAGGAAAACATATAACAATAAAACTTACTATATTAGACAAGACCAGCTTGTGTGGTAAATTTGAGCAGAACTTGGCACTACAACTACTCTTGTTAGACCAATGAAGCAATCATGGTCTTACAATATAATCCAAAAGAATTTGAGTGGATTTATGCTCAAAGAATCAAATTTGTGGGATGAAAAATATTGATACTTTAACAAGAAAAGTGGAGTACAATCTTGAACATTATTAGGGAAATTCTTACAGCTGGCAAGATAGAGTATTCTTTTATATAGCCGAGGTGGGAATCATGTTTCTCGGCAGCAACTTTGCAAAATTTATCAAACTTGGAATGCAAGAACCAGTGGATGGCCTTGGACCAATTATGTTTTTTAAACGCTTCCATTCCTTGAAGATTATTCAAACACTGATATTTTCAAACCCTACAACAAAAAAAGAATACAACTAGCACTTATCTAACCGAGGAATCCAATTTACAACTCTCCAATGTTTTAGACCAATCTTCATTTGTATGGCCTATTAATTCGATTACGAAGTCTTTAATCACCACATTCACAAGTGGAAGTCTCTTAAAATTAAAATCTGGCCCTTGATAATGTAGTCATGGAATTAATGCAACTTAAACTTCGCATAATAATTGCACAATAAAATATTTTCATTTCTCGATCTGGAGTACGATATCAACAAGAAATGCAATAAATGAGTATTTTTAGGAATGTTGGGAGTATTGATCAAAGGTGATAATCCAACATTAATTTTTAAGTTCACTTTGGAATCATCTGTCAAGACATCCAGGAAAGGTTGTGCATGCTTTGTGAATGATGATATAACATAATGAGTATAAAGATTATTAGTAGTAGACATCTGCATAATTTAAATCAAGCTCCTAGATAAAAATTAAAATTCTAAACAAGAGAAACTCCCAACAATTAACTCAAAATGTTGATAGTTACTGACACATTATAGTCGTAATTGATAATTTACGATCATTTTTCAACATCAACGATCGTAACGTGCACATTCCTAGCGTAACATACGATAGTACATGAGAATTACATCCGTATTCAGAATATTACCACAATAGTTAGATGAATAAAAACCACAATTTAACTCATAACTTAATAAATTGAAGATTAATTCTGATCCAAAGCCAATAAAAGTGAAAGTAGGCATCATCAAAGATAAATAAATTGGTAGTTCTAAAATGTAATTAATAGACATCTGCATAATTTAAATTAAACTCTCATATCAAAATTAAAATACTAAACAAGAGAAACCATCAAAAATCATCTCAAAATGGAGACAGTTACTGACACATTATAGTTGTAATTGACAATTTACGATCGATTTTCAACAATAACGATTGTAACATGCACATTGCTAGCGTAACATATGCTAGTACTTGCATAACTACGACCTAATCAGAATATTATCACAATAATTGGATGAATAACGACCGCAAATTAACTTTAAACTTAATACATTGAAGATTAGCGTTGAACCAAAGTAAATGAACGTTAAATCATCGTCGGAGATAATATACTGATAGTTCTAAAATGCAGAAAAAATATCCTGGATTGTCATCATCTTCTTCTTCAAAGGAAGGGAAGTGCTGGCAGTAATGTCCTTTCGAATCAATGTTGAAGATGGGCTAGAGTTTCGTCAACTGATTTTCACTGCATTTCCATAGTTTTAGATAACAATGAAACCATTCTCAACAATATTATCACCGGAAGGGAAAAGGTCGATTCCTAGGGCAAGGAAGAGGTATCAATTTTGTCGAAAACCTAGCAGTCGAGCGGGAGCTCAAGGCGAAAGTTTAAATGATGGCAGACCCCACCAAAAAGTGGAGGCTATTTATTGTCCCACACAGTTCTATGTGCGCCAGACGCACCAAAAGATATAAGTAAATTTGAGGCACTCTTTGCATCAATACATGCATAGGCTTCGTTTGCGTAACTTTTTTTTAGCTCCGGTGAGTTTGGACAAAACACCATCATTTTAGAATGTATGTTTGACATGACAATGGTTGTGACCTCCACCAAGAAAAAAAGGCTAGTTTTGAACACAAAATAGACTAAATTCTATAAAGGTGCGCTCGTTTCATAGGTTTTGAGAGATAAGAATTGATTTTGGCCTAAAACCTACAATGCAAAGGTTTTGGAATTGGGTCAAAACCAATTCCTGTGTTTGTCTGCAGGAAGGTTTTCAGTCACAAGAATTGAATATTTCAATATTTCTGTTCGGTTGCTGGATAGAATTCAGAGGCAAGCATTGACAAAAATGTACCACCCAAACATTGCAAACAAATTATTAGGAAGATTCGAATGATCCAACACATGGGGCTAATGAAACTATGAAGCATCATAGTTGTAGAGGAGCAAAACAAATTTATGTACAAATTTATTGACTAGATATACTCAAAACATCATAAGAACAGATGACAAAACAGATTTATGTGCAGATTTATTGACATTGTACATTTTTTTTTTGTATAGATAGCAAAATTTATTGGACAAATATATTGACATTGAAACTATGAAGCATCATAGTTGTAGATGACAAAACAAGTTTATTGACATTGACGACGACAAAACATTACAATGAACAGATGACAAAACAGATTTCCGTGCAAAATAAGAAAACAGATGCCAAAATAGATGTTATTGATACCGTCCAAACATTACAAATAGATTAGAATAATATGACCTCTCAAGTTAGAAAAAAAAATGCATAATAATACATCATATCAAAATAAGAAACTACAGCCACTGCATCAAAAAAAGAAACTACAATTTTGAAGGTCAAAAATAAGAAACTACATCCTTCTAGCTTTCATTACAAAAACATATAAGCTCCAAACTACTCGAATATATGAATGCGTAACCAACTCCTCCTAACAATCTCTAGCAAAACAAAGAAGACGTCGCTGTATAACACGTATTTCATCGAGAACAGAGATGTCTAAGGAGACGGCTATTCGTTGACCTCGCCACGAGCTTGGGCGAGCAGAGGCGAGAAGAGGCGAGCGTGGACGAGTATGGGCGAGTACCTCACGAGTATGGGAGAGCAACCCTTGTACTCGCTAGCAGAGGCAGGATACTCGCCAGTACCTCCGAAGATTTCTCTATAAATAGACTCTCATGGGTATTATAAATGACACTTTGGAAGAGGTTGTGGTCCCCCAAGCTGTATACTTGCCAAGACCATACATGCCTAGTACCTCGCCCAGCCTTTCGTTGTGGAGGGGATGTTTATGCTAAACTTCCGGGTATGTGGTAGGATCTCCCGACTGGAGCACCTGGGGTGTGGTTGTAGTCATTTTTCTCTCTCATGTTTTAGCTATCCGAGACATGGAGTTTGATCACAGGATCAGTAACCTTAGGAGGCATTGATCCGAATTTTGGAGTAGGGATTTTTCCAGTTTCAACACTTTGGTGTGGTGTCGTAGTCCGAGTCCCTGCACGAGCCCCTCTCTTGCATGTCGGCTACTTTCCCCCTCGATTGAATTGAAGTTCTCAAGGGTGTTGTTGCCGTAGTCCGAATCCCTACACGAGCTCCTCTCCTACATATCGGCTACTAGACACTTCAAGTGATTTGAAGTCCTCGAATCATGGAGTTGCCGCAGTCCGAGTCCCTGCATGAGCTCCTCTCCTCCACGTCAGCTACTAGCCCCCTAGGGTTCGATAAAGTCCTCGAGTGTGTTGTTGTCATAGTCTGAGCCCCTGCACGAGCTCCTCTCCAACATGTTGGATACTTCCCCTTCGAGTGAGATGAAGTCCTCAAGTGTGTTTTTGCCGTAGTCTGATTCCCTGCACAAACTCCTCTCCAACATACCAGCTACTTTTCCCTTCAAGTGAGTTGAAGTCCTCGAGTGTGTTGTTGTCATAGTTCAGGCCCCTGTATGAGCTTTCCTCTTGTATGCCAGCTACTTGCCCCCCAGAGTGGACCTCTTCTTCACCTCCAGCTGAGATTCTTTATGTAATGCGTCGACCTCTTCTCCACCTCTAGTTGAGCTTAGCTCCTGCAGGGTGTTGACTCTCTACCTCACCTCTAGTTGAGTTTCCTCCTGTGAGGTGTCGACCACTTCTCCACCTCCAGTCGAGCTTCCTCCTGTGAGGTGTCAACCTTCTCTCGACCTATAACTAAGCTTGGCTCATGTAAGATGTCAACCTCATCTCCATCTCCAGTTGAGCTCGAATCCTGTGAGGTGTCGACTCTTCTCCATCTCCATTTGAGCTTCCTCATGTGAGGTGTAGACCTCTTCTCCACCTCCAGTTGAGCTTATTCCTATGAGGTGCTGATTCATCTACACCACTAGTTTATCTTCCTCTCGCGAGGTGTCGACCTTCTCTCTACCTCCAGTTGAGCTTAGCTCCTGCAAGGTGTCGACCTCTTCGTCACCTCTAGTTGAGCTCGACTCCTGTGAGGTGTCAACCACTTCTCCACCTCTAATTGAGCTTCCTCCTACTAGATGTCGATCTTCTCTTCACCTCCAGTTAAGCTCGGCTCCTAGGAGGTGTCGACCTCTTTTTCCACTTTTGGTTGAGCTTCCTTCTGGCAAGTGTCGACTCTTCTCTACCTCCAGTTGAGTTTCCTCCTATGAGGACCTATTCTCCACCTCTAGTCGAGCTTCCTCCTGTGAGGTGTCGAACTTCTCTGCACCTTTAGTTGAGATCGACTCTTGCAAGGTGTCGACCTTGTCTCCACCTCTAGTTGAGCTTCCTCCTGCGAGGTGTCAATCTTCTCTCCACCTTCAATTGAGCTCAGCTCCTGCAAGGTGTCGACCTCGTCTCCATCTCTAGTTGAGCTTCCTCCTGTGTGGTGTCGACTTTTCTCCACCTCTAGTTGAGCTTCCTCCTGTGAGGTGTCAACTCTCTTCTCCACCTCCGGTTGATCTTCCTCCTTTGAGGTGTCAACTCTCTTCTCCACCTCCGGTTGAGCTTCCTTTTGGGAGGTGTCAACTCTTTTTTTACCTCCAGTTGAGCTCGGCTCTTGTGAGGCGTCGACCTTCCATCCACCTTTAGTTGATCTCGGCTCCTGCAAGGTGTTGATTCTTTTCCACCTTCAGTTGAGCTTGGCTCCTAGGGGGAGTTGACCTCTTTTTCCACCTTTAGTTGAGCTTCTTACTGGAAGGTGTCAACTATTCCCCACCTCCAATTGAGCTCCTTCCCTGTGAGGTGCCGACATTTTCTTTCTTTATTCGGTTGAGCTCCACTCCTAGGAAGGACCTCGTGCAACATATCATCTTGCATCATCTCTCCGAACTACATGTTCAACATTATTTTTCTGACCTCGCGAGCGAGCCTGGAAAAATTAGAGATTGTGTATAACCCGTATTTCATTGAGAACGGTGATGCCTAAGGAGATGGCTATTCACAGACATTGTCACGAGCTTGAGCGAGCAGAGACGAGCATGCGTGAGCTTGGGCGAGCTTGGACAAGCTTGGGCGAGCAGAGGTGATAATATTATATTTTGACATAAATATGTTTATCATTATTATTATATTTTTAATATAAATTATATAATTTTTCTCTTGATTATATTATAATTATCTTCTTATTATTATTTTATAAATATTCATACTAATATTAATTTGCTTTATTTTATAACATACCTGGGGGAAGTTTCGGCACGATTCAACGTAGAAGCCTGTTGTCAACCTTGTTGGCAAAAATAATCTCTTTCCGTCACATTTTCCATCCATGAAATTATATCATGCATGACCACCTTTTCTTATGCATAAAATATTTTATTTCTCCAATACATTTGCTCTCTCTCTCCTATTATATTTTCCATTTTCAACTCATGTGGCTGGCAATCTCTCTCCCTTAATTAATTTTTCATTTCATTTTATATGGCCGGTCCCCTCTCTCTCCTCCTCTTCATTTTCTTGTTTTTTATTCATTAAGAGTGGCCGGCCACTATTAATAACAATATTTTCATTTAAGTGGCCAGCTATCTTTTTATTATTTACCTCTTCCACCTTTTCCTCTGCATCTTTTATTATTTTCCTCTTCCACCTTTTCCTCTCCACAATTTATTTTTATTCATGCATTTACATTCATGTGGCCGACCACCCATGAATTATTCTCTTAACTCATGTGGTCGGCCACCCTTCATTTCTCTCCCTCGCTCTTCTTCTTCTACCCCTTGGTATTTCCCCTATTTTATTTTATTTGTCATGCATTCAACCCTTCATTTCCTCTCAACTATTAATTGTAATATTTTCATTTTAATACATAGTGGCCACCCCTCTCTCTCCACTATTAATAGTAAAATTTGCATGTACATGACCGACCACCCCGTGTCTTCATCCCCTCCATGTTTTTATTTTTATTTTATGCATACATTATCATCATGACCAACCCATCAGATTCCACTTCTTCATTTCTTCCTCCACCTCTTCATATCACACCACCTTAATTCCTCCATTTAATCTCATCAATGTATGTGGCCCCCCTTTATACCCCTCTATTTTTTCTTCTTTCTAGATTCTTCTTGGTTGATTATATAAGGAGCAAGGATTCAAAGCTTTGGAGAGGTTGGATGATGACATTAAGTCCAAGAGAGTTAGAGAGTTTCCAATTTTCATTTTGAGTGCTACATTTTTTGAGAGTTTATGTTCATGTTGGAGAGTTTATGAAAGTTAATGTTGTTATAAGTTTGCTTTCAAGTTCTTGTTATTTCATTTCCTAATGTTATAGTTCATTTTATTATATTTTGTAATTGTTCTTATCTTCGATCAATAAAATTTATATCTTCTTTTTCTATTATTTTTGTCTCTTCTTTCACTATGAGTAGCTAATCTCTTTCTTAGTACTTGATCGGTTAGTATCGGGATGAATATTAAATTATAATCTATTGTCTCTAATTTTTAGAATTTTTCGTTTGATTTATTTCCGTTTAAATTTTGGTTGCGGGTTTTTATTTCTAGTATATAAATTTCGCTATCCGATTTGGTATTCTAGTTAGCCGAGAGACTCGCGAATGCTTTAGATCTCTCGAAAATAAAGAGTTTGTTGTATTTTCTTTAAGAATTGAAAATATCGCTGCTTTTAGATTTGGGATTAACGTTCATGCAATTTTAATTTATTTCAAATTTTAATGGATTATGTTTGAAGTATTATTAAAATTAGACGGTAGTTGTCTCTAGCGAGTTTCTATCGTATTTTTCAATCCTCCAATCGAAACAGAATTTTAAGAATTAGAACGCATCTTTTATAATCAGATTCCCGAGAACACCCAATGAAGTGCTAAGGCTTCTTAAATCATGAATTTCTCTTTTGTAATTTCTTCGTATTTGTAATTTTTAATTTCAAAAAAAAAAACCAACTTTCATTCGGTGGGATAATAGTAACAGCGTGCGTTGTAGTAATTGACAATCCCGTGTTTAAATATGACCTTGATAGTACGATTCGATAGGTACACTTGCCTTTTCGGGTTGATAGCAAAATCACCATCAAGAAGCGAGCAGAGTCAAGCTTGGGAGAGTATGAGCGAGTACCTCATGAGTATGGGCGAGTGGCCCTTATAACTCGTTAGCAGAGGCAGGATACTCGCTAAAACCCCCAAGGATTTCTCTATAAATAGACCCCTAGAGGTAATAGAAATGACACTTTGGAAGAGGTTGAGGTCCCCCCAAGCTGTATACTTGCCAAGACCATGCATTCCTAATACCTCGCCCAACTTTTGGTTGTGGAGGGAAAGTTTCTCCTAAACTTCCGGGTATGTGGCAGGACCTCACTTCTGGAGCACCTGGGGTATGCTTGTAGTCAAATTTCTCTCTCTCCTGTTTTAGCTATCCGGGACGTGGAGTTTGATCGCAGGATCAGTAACCTTAGGCTGCTTTGATCCGAATTTTGGAGTAGGAATTTTCTCGGCTTTAACATTTGCACATTATCGCGTCAACGTTGAGCAAATCTATGACTTTTATAAGATCATCATTTGAAAGATCAGTCAAAACTGATAATGCTTGTTACACTTCTTCAATACTGGACCTCGAAGGTGCTCTGACCGGGGAAATTTCAACTGGATTATTCATGTAATTTGCAATATGAGTGACATCATTTGCAATTATATCAATAGCTGATGTGGTTTTGGATTTCTTCTTCTTTCGACCACTTGGCTCTACCACAACATCCTCTCCTGGAATCTCTTCCATGCCAAAATTATAAGATGATTCCACTCATGTTGACGTATTAGCACCATTTGCTCTATCAGTCTCATAGAGAGGTCCCAAATCACCCCAATTTACGATAACTTTGTATTTGCAGTGCTTCAAATATGGATGTGTCTGCATCATTTAAAATTAATTCAGTACCTTATTATAAACACAGAATAAGATTTGTTGGACATCAAATGGTAGTGATAAAAACACGAGAAAATTTAGTTCCTTAATATAATCGGTCCAGACTTGCTCACTATAAACTTGTACAACATGTCCTTCCCAAACCCCACCCATGTCCATTTGTATCTAGCATTGCTGATATTTCTTGATAATATTTATTCTACATTTTCATTCTTGCGGCTATTTTTCATTGCTAACATGGACTCAACACTCCTCCCACAAAGTAGTAATAGCAATGGTGAATGCTACTCCTTCCTATCGTTTGAACCCTTGTTACCAAGATGTAGTTGCTCTAAAAGAGAAGCAGATAGAGCATAATCCATTTTGTTGGTCTATTGAATATATGATTTCTTCTTCTATTTTGATACCTGAGTTTTATTCTTGTCCAATTCAATACTGTAATATTTAATCTCATGAAACTTTTTTTATATACAAAATGATAGTGATACACAATGCTAACGCTACAAAATGTTAGAGAAGCACAATAATGGAGATAAAAAATTCTAGAAAAACTCAAAACTCTTCCAAAATGATAGCTATCGCTACAAAATTGACAGATACCTAAAATGATAGCTACTATAATACCATGGTGTAAACATATTTGTTATTCGATCTTGATACTCATTAAACATTGTTAGAGCTAAGCATATTTGTTCTGTTAATATCTCTATATCAATTTCCTCCAACAATCTGACATTTCCTCCAACAATCTGACATCAGTCATTTGCCTCTTATCTACCAAGAAATTATGGAGAATACATCAATCATTAATAAATTGAACATATGTAATATTTATAAACACAATTAAAATATATGATAATGCATAGTAGGGAAATAATGTTTCTCTTCTTTGAATGTTATACATGTTTCTTGATATTAAAGAAAGAAGATTGAATGAAGATAGCCCATCTTTTTAATAGTAACTCAAAGGCTTTTTCGATAACGTTTCTTTTCTTTGAGTGCCGATGATTAAATAACTCCTTATAGGTATTAGGATAGTTTTCTTGAGTTGCTAATTTCTGAAGATGATAACAAGTTGACTGATAAGAAGAAAGGTACCCTGGTCCATTTGTATAACCCACGTCGACAAGATAGTACTGGTCTACAATGTTAAATTATGTTACATGTCAGGAAATACTCTTGTCGTCAAGATAGTTGATAATTATGAACAATCTTACCTATGTGAATTTCAACGCAATCCACCCTCTCCAATGCATTACGAAGCACCCTTGAATCTGATGCAGAACCCTCCCAACCGAGTAAAATTTATATGAATTTCATGTCCGTATCGCATACTCCGAGCACATTGGTGATAATAACTTGTTTTCTATTACAATATATTCCTTGGTCACTTAGTGGTATAATGACATTAATGTGCGTGCCATCAATAATACCAACACAATATTTAAAGTACCCCTACCTACGTGCTTGTGGTGTTTCAGGACGTTTGATATACGTCAAACTCATTTTCCAGATTGCTCTCAAAACAATAGTTGGATGAATAACAACTGCAAATTAACTCTAAACTTAATAAATTGAAGATTAGACTTAATCCAAAGTAAATAAACGTGAAAGTAAGCATCGTCGGAGATAATATACTAATAGTTCTAAAATGCAGTAAAAATATCCTGAATCATCATCTTCTTCTTCAAAGGAAGGAAAGTGATGACAATAATGTTTTTTTGAATCAAAGTTGAAGATGGGCTGAAGTTTCGTCAATTGATTTTCACTGCATTTTCATAGTTTTAGATAGCATTGAACGCACCCTTAGGGCTATATTTTTTATGTATACACTTCGGCGAACTTCCTCTCCCTATGCAGTATGTCTTCTACCCGACAACTTCTCGGCGGCCTTTAGATCTCCTCGTCGGTAGATTTTTCAGTCGGCTGACCTAGTTTTCGTTGTAGACGGCCGAACCAGCGACCTAGGCATACCAAGCATCCTCTTTATTCCTCCTCTCTGGCAACCACAAGTACTGTGTGGTTAGAGCTATATTTTTGTGTATTGTTAGGGCTATATTTTTTTATGTATTATTTGAGTTATATTTTTGTCCGACATCCCATTTCTTCCTCCTTCCTCTACAGCTGTGCATGTTTATGTGTGTGTGTGTGTAAATGTATGTGGTTGTGTATGTGTATGTGTTTGTGTGTGTGCAAACGTATGTGGTTGTGTTTTTGTTGTTGTGTATTTGTGTGTGTGTGTGTATTATGTGTGTTTTAGTTATGTTTTTTTGTCATGCATGTTTCATAGATGAATACTCTTACTAAGTTTTATAAGAAAATAAGAATGGACGTGAGAAGGAGAGCTATGGTAGCTGCTTTATCTGCTGTTGCCACTATTCTTTTGATGAAAAATAGCAGAATTAGTTGTCCATGTAAGAAGGAACAATATCGTACTCTCAGATTGATGCTTTTAAATATGTTATATAATGACACATATATCAACTGTTATAACCAATTGCGTGTGAACAAGAGCACATTCCGTAGCTTGTGTAAGGTATTAGTGGATGGGGTTTTTTTGAGTGAGACACAAAATGTATCATTGTAGAAATCAGTAGGGTTGTTCCTATAAGTCCTAGCACATAACACCAAAATTTAGATTGTAGGTGTTACTTACCTACGTTCCATTGATACCATAAACCGCCCTTTCAACCTTGTAATGAGAACAATCTTGAAGATGAGTTCGACGTATATCAAACGTCCTGAAACATCACAAGCACATAGGTTGGGGTACTTTAAAGATTATGTTGGTGCTATTGATAACACACACATTGAAGTCACTGCACCACTAAGTGACCAAAGAAGATATCTTAATAGAAAACAAGCTATTACCATTAATGTGCTCGAAGTATGTGACGTTGACATGCAATTTATATATATATATTACCCGGTTGGGAGGGTTGTGCATCAGATTCAAGTGTGCTTCATAATGTATTGAAGATGGAGGATTGTTTTGAAGTTCTTATAGGTAAGATTGTTCATAATTGCCCACAATCTTGACGATAAGAGTATTTCCCGACATGTAACATATGATTTAACATTGTAGGTAAGTATTATCTTGTCGACGTGGGCTATACAAATGGACTAGGGTACCTAGCTCCTTATCAGTCGACTCACTCTCATCTTCGGGAATGGGCAACTCAAGGAAATAATCCTACTACCTATAAAGAGATGTTTAATCTTCGACATTCAAAGAAAAGAAGCATTATCGAAAGAACCTTTGGGTTACTAAAAAAATATGAGCTATCTTACGCCAATCATCATTCTTTAATATCAAGTAACATGTATAACATTCAAAGAAGAGAAACATTGTTTTCCTACTGTGCATTATCATATATTTTAATTACGTTCACAAATATTACACATGTTCAAATCATTAAAGCTTGTTGCATTCTCCACAATTTCTTGGTAGACAAGAGGCTAACGACTTGTAACACCCCCATCCGTCGCATGGCATATAACAGAAGGTCCAGCTGGAACCCGACGCCATATACCACAGACAGTCGGAAGGGTTACTAAATGAATAAATCAAACCATCTAATTAAGACTACTCGTCCTAATCACAGAGCATTCTAGCGGAAGATTTTTAAAGTTGAAAGAACCCAAAATTAATTCCATCAATATGAATGTCCACAGCTACAACAACAGGAATGAACCCCAAATACACTGAAATAGGTACATGGCCTTATGGCCTTACAAATGTTCATAAATATAACATGTCTTACATACATCGGCTCGCAGGCCGGCCACACATGAGAAATGTAAAAAACAACTATTCTACGGCCTTCTAGGGCCAGCACAGCAACATGGGCTCCAGCCCGCTATTTGGCGCTCGGCTCCGCAGCACCTGCAAGCACATACCACCGCACGGTGGCAAATAAAGCAACGGTCAGCTAAAAGCCGACCAAATTATAACGACCCCGCCCCTTACTCGGGACGGCGGTGCTCTTTCCCTGCAAAACTTTAGCCAACAATATATATATAGCGCAATTATAATTCGCCACAGGTGTAGGCTCGCACGGCCAAACACCCCGTGCACTCAGGGCACATTCATGGTGGACCCTGACCCATCAGTGCATCCACCACCACCCCTAGGATGGCAACAACATGTGAGCATTTAGCCTTTCTGACCACCGTCTAAGGCTCCAACTATGCCAACGGCCAGTCCCCGTCTTCGGGTCTCTCGCACCGAACCACATAGCCTAGGTCCAATTCCACTTGCCCGTTGCTCACGCCGCATGTCCAATTTAAGGAACTTTGCGCGGGCCAAGCTTCTCTCGGATCCCAAATTTTCCAAAACAGTCTCATAACCCAGTTATGATCAAGGCCGGTTCCCAGACCGCCAAGTTAGCAGAACACGTTTCCGCTCAATTTTCCGGGTGCGCCTTGAAGCTAACCTTCAAGGATCCCTGCTGCAATCTACCGCGTAGAAACCCGAAAAATCCAAAGCACGGAGTCTTCTCCGGCAAAACCATATCAAATGCAACATCACCGATCCAGACAAAACACGTCCGGGTAGGCTTCACACACAATGCCTATGCCCGTACTTACGATTCCGGGCTCTACATGCAACACAAGGGGGACTATTCCCGTCAACCCCAAGGAACACCACGCACTCACCGCATACTCGCGGGAGCGGGATTCCCTATGCAGAAAGAAAGAGCTTCAAGCGCTCGAGTTGAGAATCGTTACCCTTGTAGTCCGTTTTGGCGCCATGGAAAAACTACGCGGTTAGAACTCTTCGCAATGACTTTCCCTCCACGGATCGCTCTCCGATTTCGAAATGGCGCTCTGATGCTCCGCCGGCGGCCGGAAACCTCCTTCTTCTTCCTCTTCTCTCTCACTTTGGAAGGGAGAATTTTGGAGAGAAAATGAGGGAATAACTTCCTATTCCCGGCCTTAACAGAGCCTAAACTAATCTGGGCCGTCAGATCTAAATTAAAGAAAATGAACGGCTCGGATCTGCACAAAATTCCCCAGAACTGGGCCGCACACGGCTTGGCACACGGCCGTGTCCAAGGCCGTGTGCCTCGATCCAGGCACGATCGGCGAACGGGGAAACGCACACGGGCCAAGACACGCCCGTGTCTGACCTGACACGCCCGTGTCGGGTTCCTCGACACGCCCGTGTTCGAGGGCGTGTCACGCATAACCGCCACGGCAACGGACACGACCCTCAGGACACGGGTCTTGACACGGGTTGGCACACGCCCGTGTCAGATGACACGCCCGTGTCATCTGGCCGTGTTCCTGGCCGTGTCCTTCTCGGGTTGGAAACGGCCAAAAAATCACCAGCCAGACACGGCCTTGGACACGCCCGTGTCCTAGGCCGTGTACCCCTACAGGCACCAAAAACTCTTTTTTTTTTTTTTCCGCGACCGACTCGCACACAAAATTCGGGGCGTTACAAATCTCCCCCACTTAAGGAATTTCGTCCCGAAATTAAGCAAAGGTACACGAAAGCTAAATGATACCTGAGTGGAATAACTCGGGGTATTCCTCCAACATAGCTTGCTCTCGCTCCCAAGAAAACTCCTCACGTCCGCAATTATCCCAACGGACTTTAACCATTCTGACCTCCTTGTTGCGGAGTCGTTTGACTGCAACATCTTCAATTCGTACTGGTCTGACCCTTGTTGTTAACTCATAATCAACCGGTACCTGATCGTCTGCAATGATCTGCGAAGCCTCCTGAACTGCCTTACGCAACACTGATACGTGGAATACATCATGCAGCCCACTCAACTCCGTCGACAGCTTTAATCTATACGCCGCCTCGCCAACACGCTCCAGGATCTCAAATGGTCCAAGGTATCTCGGACTCAGCTTCTTCAAGCGTCGAACCCGCGATACACCCTTGAACGGCTTGATTTTTAAATACACCATGTCGCCAACGTTGAACTCCACATTTCTATGTTTGGCATTGTAGTACTTTGACTGTCTATCCTGAGCAATCTTCAGCCTTTCTTGAATTGTCCGTATCATTGAAGTGGCATCTTCCACCGCTTGACGTTTATACAACTTTGATTCGCCTGCCTCCAACCAAGACAACGGCGTACGGCACTTCCTCCCATACAAAGCTTCAAAAGGCGCCAATCCAATGCTTGCCTGAAAGCTATTGTTGTACGCAAACTCCACCATGTACAGGTGATCCTCCCAATGCTTCCCGAAATCTAGGACGCACATGCGAAGCATGTCCTCCATAGTTCTGTTGACTCTCTCGGTTTGGCCATCTGTCTGCGGGTGAAAGGCTGTGCTGAACTTTAGCTTAGTACCCAACAGACCATGCACCAACCTCCAGTCATTTGACGTGAAGCGTCCATCACGATCACTAACAATACTGCGAGGCACACCATGCAGTCGTACAATATTATCCACGTAGAGTTTGGCTAACTTTTCCACTGGATCCTCCTTTCTCACTGGGATAAAGTGCGACACCTTTGTCAATCTATCAACAATCACCCAAATGGCGTCATTTCCTTTCTGCGACTTCGGCAAACCGTGCACAAAATCCATAGATATGTCGTCAAACTTCCATTCTGGGATAGGAAGTGATTTCAAGAAACCTCCGGGCTTCTGGCATTCCGCCTTCACTAATGCACAAGTACGGCACTTGGCCACATAAAGCGCCACATCCTTCTTCAAACCCGGCCACCAGAATAATTTCTTCATGTCTCTATACATCTTCGTGCTTCCCGGGTGGATTGAGTATTTGGTATGATGAGCCTCATACATCAACTCCTCCCGAATATTATCCGCACTAGGAACGCATAGACGACCGTCCTTCCTTAGCAACCCATCTTCAACCACAAACTGGGAATTTGACCCATCCAAAGATCCATCCAAGATTTGCTTCATGCTGCTATCCTGAACCAAAGCCCTCCGAACTCTATCCGCTAGGTCACACTGCACCTCTGTCCAAAACAGTTTCGCCTTGGCACTAGACTGCTTGTCAACGCAAGATATCTCCAATGCCTCCAACTCTTGGACCAATCTCTTATCATGCACTGATAACCAGTTGGCTTGTGCGGGAATCTTACGACTCAACGCATCCGCCACTACATTTCCCTTCCCAGGCACATAGTGTATCTTGAAGGTGTAGTCCCCTAAGAACTCCATCCACCTCCTCTGCCTCATGTTCAGATCTTTTGGTCCAATAGGTACTTCAAACTCTTATGATCGGTGTAATATCCACCTTCACACCGTACAGATAGTGCCTCCAAAGCTTAAGAGCAAATATCACGGCCGCTAACTCTAAGTCGTGGACCGGATAATTCCTCTCATGAACCTTCAGTTGTCGTGAACCATAAGCTATCACTCTCCCATGCTGTAGCAGAACACAGCCCAAACCACTACCTGAAGCATCACTATAAATCTCGAATCCTTCGGTACCACTTGGCGAACATAAAATAGGCGCCGTGGTTAACCGCCTCTTCAACTCTACAAAAGCCTGTTCGCACTCCGAAGACCACACAAACTTCTGATCCTTCCTTGTCAACGTCGTGAGTGGTAGTGCTATCCGCGAGAAGTTCTCTACGAAGCGCCTGTAGTAGCCAGCAAGCCCCAGAAAACTCCGGACCTCTGCCACTGTAGTCAAAGTAGGCCACTCCCGTATCGCCACTATCTTCGCCGGATCCACAGCTATTCCTTCTCCACTGACAACATGACCAAGGAACGCTATCGAGGATAACCAGAACTCACACTTGGAGAACTTTGCATACAACTGACTTTTCCTCAATGTCTCCAACACCATGTGTAAATGCTTGTAATGATCCTCCTCGCACCGCGAATACACCAGGATATCATCGATGAATACTATCACAAACTGATCCAAGTATTCTCTGAACGTCCTATTCATCAGATCCATAAACACGGATGGAGCATTCGTCAACCCAAACGGCATAACCGTGAACTCATAATGCCCAAACCGCGTACTGAATGCTGTCTTTGGAATGTCGCTCTCCCTTATCCTCAACTGATAGTAACCGGACTTCAAATCTAACTTCGAGTATACAGTTGACCCAACCAACTGATCAAATAGATCGTCAATCCTCGGGATTGGATATTTGTTCTTCTCCGTAAGTTTGTTCAATTCCGATAATCGATACAAAGCCGCAAGCTCCCATCTTTCTTCTTAACAAAGAGAACTGGTGCGCTCCAAGGTGATGAACTTGGACGCACATATCCTTGCTCTAGCAACTCTTGCAGTTGCACCTTCAACTCCGCCATTTCTCTCGGGGCTATCCGATAGGGGGAGCGTGACACCGGTTTGGCACCCGGTACCAGCTCTATAGTAAAGTCTATCTCCCGCTGAGGAGGGGCTCCTGGGAGATCATCTGGAAACACATCAGGATACTCGGACACAACCGGGATGCTGTCCAAACTAGGCTTAGGCGTCGAAGTCTGCACTAGAGTGACATATAGTTCTGCCCCAGACCGAACTGCCTTGAACACCTGAAGGGCTGATATCAGAACTTTCCCTGACCCCTTCATGCCCGCAAAAGTAGTCTCCCGACCAGTGTCCAGACCCAACTTAACTTCTTTACGGTTGCAATCAATACATGCACTCTGCTCCGAGAGCCAATCCATACCGAAAATTACGTCGAACTCCACTAATGGTAGAACCAACGCCCGCAAATCAAACTCCCGGTCTCCAATCTGAATCTTCGCCACACAAATCCTATCCGCACGCATTGAGCACCCATTAGGCAACAACACATCCAACTTGTTTTCTGCCATCGAGAACGGAACTCCGATGCGCGATATAAACTTTTCAGACAAGAAGGAATGTGATGCTCCCGTATCAAAAAGGGCTCTCGCCGGAAACCCAAAGATTAACACAAAGCCTAGCATTAACAAACGTAAGCTAACAAATACGAAGGTAACAACTATAAAAGTTAAACCACTGTAATTTAACTCATACCTGTCACCACGTCTGCTTGCTTAATGGCCTCCTGTAGACCAAGGTTGTAGACTCTAGGCTGGACTGGAGCATGATGGGATGCGGTTGACTCCACCGCCTTCCCTTTCTCCTCATAAGTCGCTCCAGGTCTCCTCTCGGACTTTGGACGTCCGCTCCAACACTCCCGAGCAAAATGCCCCATCTTCCCGCAGTTGTAGCAAGCTCCGGGACTCGACTTGTAGTTGCCCCCGATGCATCAGCCGAAGGGGCTGAGTTTGAAGTCCTCCGCTTCTTGTTCCATCTGCGGAAACCTGTCTTGTGACTTGGCACCTTGAACTCGGTCTTCTTTTCTCCTGGGTCCCTCTTCTCTTGAACTTTCTTCGCAACCTTTTCCAACGATCGGGCCGAATTGACCAAGGCTAGGAAGCCCTGCGCCTTAGGCCCAGCAAGGAGTAACTGTAAATCGCCACGAAGACCCTCATAGAATCGGTTGGTCTTCCTCTCTTCTTCTGAAAACATAGCACCAGCATAACGACCCAACCGTGTGAACTCATGCAGATATTCGTCCACGCTTCTGGATCCCTGAGTCAACCCAAGAAATTGATTCTCCATCTCCAACCTCTGAGCAGAAGGTACAAATCTGGCTAGGAACAATCTTGAAAATTCTTCTATCGGCACATCCGCAAGTTGCCTTCCACTAGAAGATGAAACTCCAACTCATCCCACCACAGCCTCGCCTCACCTTCCAAAAGAAAGGTCGCTATGGTGGTCTTCTGCCACTCCTCAGTCATTGTGGCCGTCAACACCCTCTTTATGGAAGAGAGCCAGTCCTCAGCTTGAGTTGGTGTTCCAACCCCATTAAACCTCGGAGGATTAAAGCCCATCACATGCTTTAGCTGCCTCTCCGTAGTTCTCCTCGGCTCTACTAACTCAACTGCTGCGCGTTCCACCACTCTCGGCTCTGCCGCCCTAACCGGTTCTTGCTCATCCGCAGGAGGTGCGCGATGCATTTGCCCCGCAGGTTGGGCATTTATCATTGCGAACACGGCTTCAGCCACCATCCTGATGGTTTCCGCTGAAGGAGGTGTAGCAGGCACGTCCCTTGGTGCACTACTTTCCGCTGATTGCGGACGCTCTGACTGACCAGCACCGCTCCTAGCTGCCTATAATAGCAAAGACACACGATTAGACAACAAACAAATTGCTAAAAGCAATCATTGGAACACTCAGGTTCCACAAAACAAGTGTATTTTCATTCCTAAGTGGACATTCATGGGTTCTTTTTAATGTTATAACGATGACGCACACATGTGCTCACCACCCCTTAAAAGAATTCGCCCACGAATTCATTTAAGCTTGACCGTAACCAGAAGTCTGATACCAAATTGTAACACCCCCATCCGTCGCATGGCATATAACAGAAGGTCCAGCTGGAACCCGACGCCATATACCACAGACAGTCGGAAGGGTTACTAAATGAATAAATCAAACCATCTAATTAAGACTACTCGTCCTAATCACAGAGCATTCTAGCGGAAGATTTTTAAAGTTGAAAGAACCCAAAATTAATTCCATCAATATGAATGTCCACAGCTACAACAACAGGAATGAACCCCAAATACACTGAAATAGGTACATGGCCTTATGGCCTTACAAATGTTCATAAATATAACATGTCTTACATACATCGGCTCGCAGGCCGGCCACACATGAGAAATGTAAAAAACAACTATTCTACGGCCTTCTAGGGCCAGCACAGCAACATGGGCTCCAGCCCGCTATTTGGCGCTCGGCTCCGCAGCACCTGCAAGCACATACCACCGCACGGTGGCAAATAAAGCAACGGTCAGCTAAAAGCCGACCAAATTATAACGACCCCGCCCCTTACTCGGGACGGCGGTGCTCTTTCCCTGCAAAACTTTAGCCAACAATATATATATAGCGCAATTATAATTCGCCACAGGTGTAGGCTCGCACGGCCAAACACCCCGTGCACTCAGGGCACATTCATGGTGGACCCTGACCCATCAGTGCATCCACCACCACCCCTAGGATGGCAACAACATGTGAGCATTTAGCCTTTCTGACCACCGTCTAAGGCTCCAACTATGCCAACGGCCAGTCCCCGTCTTCGGGTCTCTCGCACCGAACCACATAGCCTAGGTCCAATTCCACTTGCCCGTTGCTCACGCCGCATGTCCAATTTAAGGAACTTTGCGCGGGCCAAGCTTCTCTCGGATCCCAAATTTTCCAAAACAGTCTCATAACCCAGTTATGATCAAGGCCGGTTCCCAGACCGCCAAGTTAGCAGAACACGTTTCCGCTCAATTTTCCGGGTGCGCCTTGAAGCTAACCTTCAAGGATCCCTGCTGCAATCTACCGCGTAGAAACCCGAAAAATCCAAAGCACGGAGTCTTCTCGGCAAAACCATATCAAATGCAACATCACCGATCCAGACAAAACACGTCCGGGTAGGCTTCACACACAATGCCTATGCCCGTACTTACGATTCCGGGCTCTACATGCAACACAAGGGGGACTATTCCCGTCAACCCCAAGGAACACCACGCACTCACCGCATACTCGCGGGAGCGGGATTCCCTATGCAGAAAGAAAGAGCTTCAAGCGCTCGAGTTGAGAATCGTTACCCTTGTAGTCCGTTTTGGCGCCATGGAAAAACTACGCGGTTAGAACTCTTCGCAATGACTTTCCCTCCACGGATCCGCTCTCCGATTTCGAAATGGCGCTCTGATGCTCCGCCGGCGGCCGGAAACCTCCTTCTTCTTCCTCTTCTCTCTCACTTTGGAAGGGGAGAATTTTGGAGAGAAAATGAGGGAATAACTTCCTATTCCCGGCCTTAACAGAGCCTAAACTAATCTGGGCCGTCAGATCTAAATTAAAGAAAATGAACGGCTCGGATCTGCACAAAATTCCCCAGAACTGGGCCGCACACGGCTTGGCACACGGCCGTGTCCAAGGCCGTGTGCCTCGATCCAGGCACGATCGGCGAACGGGGAAACGCACACGGGCCAAGACACGCCCGTGTCTGACCTGACACGCCCGTGTCGGGTTCCTCGACACGCCCGTGTTCGAGGGCGTGTCACGCATAACCGCCACGGCAACGGACACGACCCCTCAGGACACGGGTCTTGACACGGGTTGGCACACGCCCGTGTCAGATGACACGCCCGTGTCATCTGGCCGTGTTCCTGGCCGTGTCCTTCTCGGGTTGGAAACGGCCAAAAAATCACCAGCCAGACACGGCCTTGGACACGCCCGTGTCCTAGGCCGTGTACCCCTACAGGCACCAAAAACTCTTTTTTTTTTTTTTTCCGCGACCGACTCGCACACAAAATTCGGGGCGTTACACGACTGATGTCAGATTGTTGGAGGAAATTGATGCAGAGATATTAACAGAACAAATATGCTTAGCTCTAACGATGTTTAATGAGTATCAAGACCGAATAACAAATATGCTTACACCATGGTATTATAGTACATATCATTTCAGGTATCTGTTAATTTTGTAGCGCTAGCTATCATTTTGGGATAGTTTTGAGTTTTTCTAGCATTTTTTATCTCCATTATTATGCTTCTCTAACATTTTTAGCGCAAACATTGTGTATCACTATCATTTTGTATATATAAAAGTTTCATGATATTAAATATTATAGTATTGAAATGGATAAGAATAAAACTCAGGTATCAAAAGAGAAGAAGAAATCATACATTCATTGGACCAACAAAATGGATTATGCTCTATCTGCTTCTCTTTTAGAGCAACTACATCTTGGTAACACGGGTTTAAACAGATGGAAAGGAGTAGCATTCACCGCTGTTATTACTACTCTATGGGATGAGTGTCGATTCTATGTTATCAAGGAAAAAGTAGTAACAAGAATGAAAATGTGGAATAAATACTATCATGAAATATCGGCAATGCTAGATACAAGTGGATTTGGGTGGGATTGAGAACGACATATCGTACAAGTTTATAGCAAGCAAGCCTGGACCGATTATATTAAGGTACTGAATATTCTTGTGTTTTTATCACTACCATTTGATGTCCTACATTTTTTCTTCCGTGTTTCTAATAAGACACTGAATTTATTTTAATTGATGTACGCACATCCATCTTTAAAGCACTGCAAAGATAAAATTATCGTAAATTGGGGTGATTTGGGAACTCACTGTGGGACTGATAGAGCAAATGATGCTAATACGCCAACGAGAGTGGAATCAGCTTATGATTTTGGTGTAGAAGAGATTCCTAGAGAGGATATTGTGGTCGAAAGAAAAAGAGATCAAAAATCACATCAACTATTGATATGATTGCAGATGTTGTCACTCATATTTCAAATTACATGTATAATCCAGTTGAAATTTCCCCGATCGGAGCACCTTCGAGGTAGAGGATTGAAGCAGTGTATCAAGCATTGTTAGTTATGACTGATCTTTCAGAGGATGATCTTATAAAAGCCATAGATTTACTCAGCGTTGACGCGACAAAGTGCGAGGTCTTCTTTATTTTTCCAGAGATAACTACGAGGAGATGGTTGCGCATTCATATATTCGAGTATTTTGGAGCTTATATGCTTTTGTAATTGAAGCTAAAAGGATGTAATTTCATATTTTGGACCTTCGAGATTGTTGTAGTTTCTCATTTTGATGCAATGGATGTAGTTTCTTATTTTGATATGATGCATTATTATGCATTTCTATTTTCTAACTTAGGAGATTGTATTATTATAAATTTATTTGCAATGTTTGGGTGGTATCAATAACCATCTGTTTTCCTATTTGCACATAAATCTATATTGCCATCTGTTCATTATAATGCCGAGTCATCGTCAATGTCAATAAAGCTGTTTTTCCATCTACAACTATGTCGCTTCATAGTTTCAATGCCAATATATTTGTATAATAAATCTATTTTGCCACCTGCTTTGCCATATGTACAATAAATCTGTACATTGTCAATAAATCTGCACATAATTTTGTTTTGCCATCTGTTCTTATGTTGTTTTGAGTATATCTAGTCATCATCAATGTCAATAAATCTCAAATAAATTTGTTTTGCTCATCAACAACTATCCTGTTTCATAGTTTCATTAGCCCCATGCGTTGGATCGTCCGAATCTGCCCAATGATCTATTTGCAATGTTTGAGTGGTACATGCCTGTCAATGTCTGTCTCTGAATTCCAATCAGCCACCAAACAGATATATTGAAATATTCAATTTCTGTTACTGAAAATCTTTCTGCAAACAAACACACGAATTGATTTTGACCAAATTTCAAAACCACCGTGCCGTAGTTTTTCGGCCAAAATCAATTCCTATCTCTTAAAACTTATGAAACAAACACACCCTAAGTGAGATTGAGTATCCGTAGTTTTTGGACTGCACTTTAACTAGTTTTTACATTTGTTTTCAAGGGGTGGTTTACCCAATTATTTTAGCTTTGTTGGACAGAAAGTTTGAGAGGACGGATGTCCAAATTGGGGGCTGGTTTAGTCCATTTTGAGGCTTATATATCGAGCTGTCCGGCAAAGTTTTGGTTTTGACGTTTTCCGATCTTAGATTGTCGATGCAACGTAACGATTAGAATGAGACACAACACAGTTTAAAATGAATACTATTTCAGTGGTTTCCACAACCAATACCGAATTGGAGGATACTGAAGGATGACGTCTCAGGACAATCACAACCCGAACACCAAAAAGGATAAGGGAAAGACTGTGAGTATTTTATTTCTGGGAATTACCTTTATTCAAGTATTTTAGTATTTTTCTGTTTTTATTTTAAAACGCATTGCATGTGCATATGAGTTTAACTCAATGATAAATATAGCCAAGAAAGAAATGTGGGCGAGAGAAAAGTTAAGCGATATAACTGTCTGAGGGGATGTTTTTTTAACACTTTTTCTTTTATATAAAATAAATATGACAAGAATAGAATAATAAATTTCGGCATAAGGAAATGCAAAGGTTTCAAATTCTATGATGTAGAAGGGATCTACGGATAGATTCACCAGTAGGGGTGAGCCTACGAAAAGCCATTAAGTGGGAAGCCCTTAGATGTGCTCCTCTTTACAGGAAGGTTTATCATCAGCAACCGTTGGGAGTGTTTCTTTCTCTTGACTGTAAGGCTGATCATCACCAGTTGTTGAGAGTGGCTGTGACTGGATCTGATCCTGTACATTAATTGCTGATCATCATCTGTTGTTGAGAGTGGCTTTGACTGGATCTGATCCCCTACATTTGGTTGATTTTTATCCTAGTCCCATGTGCAATGTTCATTGAAGGTTACATCTCTTGAGACGTGAACTTTTTGCGAAATTGGATCCTTGCTGGAAACAAACACACACAATCCATCAAAATCAGAAAAGGACGGCACCAACGAGGGAAATAACAGCACATTGCACATGATCACATTGCAGTAATGTATGTGTTCATCATTGTTGGACGAGGGATGTGTATAATGTGTGTTTGTGTTTGTATATGTTGTACAAATAAACACATTACACAAAAAAACACACGGAGTAGCTGCTAGTCACCTTGAACCATTTCCCGCAGTTTAAAAATCCATCCAGATCAAACTCAGAGGGCTGAGAGGGGCTCGCCGGCTCCCTGTCGACTTTCACAGAGTAGCTGCCGGACCTCCCTGCATTGTTGTCATTTCAGATGTTGCCATCTTTTGTTAGAAACCACAACGGGCCCCTGACTATGGGAACATGAATTCAGATCCGTGGCCGACTGCAGTCGAATGGCGAGAACATGCACAGTTGGGTATCAGGCTTCCGCTTATGAGCTTGATAAAGGAGGTCGGGGGTTCGAATCCCGCCTCAACAACCTACCCTGGTTAAATTCATCCTCGGTGATTTGGTTGAGGATGTTCTCGCCATTCAACTGCAGTCGACCACAGACATGGATTCATGTTCCCCTAGTCAAGGGCCCACCGTGATATGGTTGGGGATGTTCTCGCCATTCAACATGACATCTTTGAAAAAAAATATTGCTGGTAAAAAGCTTGTCACTTCTTCGAGACGCTGACGGTCTTGCAAACAATGTTCATGTCCACATCTGCCTTCTTACAAACAATATTTGGGAATCGGCGACCGATACCCCTGATGGAGGTGAGGGAGAAAATGGTCTTTTTACCATGTACATTGGTGTTGACATGAACATTGTTTGCAAGACCGTCGGCGTCTCTATAAAACGATAAATTTTTTACCTGCAATATTTTTTTCGAAGAGTTCATTTTCTAATTTCAGAACAAAAACATGACATATTCGAAAAAAAACATGGTAAAAAGCTTGTCGCTTTTTCGAGACGCTGACGGTCTTGCAAACAATGTTCATGTCCACAAAAGCTTGTCGCTTCTCGCGGAGTATCTTCGGTGGCTGTCCTAAACTCTTCTTCCATTTTCTTGCAAAATAATTGCAAGATGTTTTTTCTTACTCTAAATTTTGATTTTTCTTGAACTTGAATTTTGTGGGAAACACAAATTGTCATTGAGGCAATGAGAAAATCATGAATCAATTGCTTGGAGACAATAAAACTTATTTCTTGCATAATCTAAGATTAAAAAAGATCTCCACATATTATACACTACATTATGATAATTGATTGAATATCTTAATTATTTTTTTCTAGGATAAAATAGGTTGTCAATTGCTTAACACTCGTGTAATTTCGACTTTCATTAATGGAGCAAAAAACCTTTTGGATTCCTTGGACCAATTGTCCAAAGACACTATCTACGGCGGGTGTTCTTCCTTTATTTACTTTATCTACGGGGTCGGCTTCCACCTCCACCATGACAGAAACTAAAATGCTAGTAAATGCGGCGGAGAAATATTTCTTGTACGAATTCTGGGAGCACAGTTCCTCTAGCTCTCTAACAAGATGGATTTTCATTGTGTGGGTTGACTAAAGGCTCCAGCAAAGGCCGGATACTCGCCCAAACAATTTTTTTGTTGCGACCAGAGTTCTCATAGATTGCCCTAGCAATCGACTCGATTACATCAGCCAATACATGCAGGAGCAATGGAGATTTCAGTGGGGGGGTATTTTGTGCATGGATGTTATGAAATGTAAACTTCAAGGAAGGTAAATGTCATGTTTTGTAATCATGAGAAGTTTTATGGAAGCATCCAAGATCCTCCGTGCTCCCTGTCGACTTTCATAAGGAGAGATGGAAATGTTATTTTAAGACATAAAATACGACTGTATTTTATGATATACGACTGTATTTTATGTGCAAAAAATAAAATACATCAACATCATATTTGAGTGAATCTGTCGCCATATATTTTTTGAAATGAAAAATACGGCGGTACATAACAATTAATGGTCGTATCAGAGATAGTTTAGGTTGAAATAAGATCATATATAAAGAAGAAAATAATAAGGAGAGATGAAAATGTTATTTTAAGACATAATTGTATGAACCAAAGTATGCCTGAGTCGATGAAGTCATTCCCCGCCCCCTCAGAATCTTGGTTCGGTTTGTCATGTTTTGATGCATTTTTTATTTAGTTATAAAATATGTATCTCCTTTCAGGATTGAGTCTCTCTCTTGTTGCTCCATGGCATATTCAAATGCTCAAGCCGTCACATTTAAGGTGATAATTGGGATAGGATTAGTGGGCTTTGGTGATAAAAGTATGGGGGGAGATCCAAAAGGTAAGGAGTAAGGATCAACTCGGGTATGCAATGGTAGATAGTAATGGGGTAAGACTCAATATCTCCCTATTGCTTTTTCTAATCTGTTATCCGATCGGTTATCAGATCGGTTATCAGACCGGTTATCACCTTCCACATTCAAGAATGAAATCACCAGTCAGAGCTGTAGACCATGGATGAGATAGGAGATATGAAGTTTTACTAACGTGGCCTGATTTAATTGTTTAGTACCATGTTAATAAACTAATAAATTGATCTACATATTAAGCATATGACCGTATATATAGGATGAAGTGAAAATAGAACCCATCAAAGACAAAAGTTCCCAACATCTCCCAAAGATGGAATATTGATACTAGAAATTGATTTATAATCCCGAAGTTTAGATTTTTAGCATAATATAAGATGAAAGAAGCTTACGTGCAAAAAAAAAGTTCAAACTGATAAGATAAGAAGCATACCTTCTCAGATTACATACTAATACAAAAAAGAGCAGCTGAAAAATCATCACAGACACAAAATTGAACCATTTTTAACAGACGGAGCATTACTTCTCTATATGTCCAATCTCATCCCTGCATCCAAATCCAAAAAAAAATGTTCAATTAGCAAGTATTAAATGTGACTGTTATGATACTTGAAGCTGTGTTTATAACCTATATGGATGACATGGAATTGCTTTAGTGACTTGGTAACTAAGACACTATTTGGCACGACGGTGGCGGTCGTGAATGCGGTGGTAAAACCGTCATTCGTGAATGCCCACCTTGTTAAAATTTCACAAGATGATCAACGAAATATACGACTGTATATCTCAACATCATATTTGAGAAAATAATAAGAAAATAATCTTATGATATTTTCACTATGCCAAACAAGCCTTGTTAATCACTATGCCAAACAAGCCTTTAATCCCTTCAAAAGGCGAAAACCTTAATGGGGGAAGATTCAAGAACCTCATCCTTCCTTTCCATTATCCGGACCTCCAAAAGAGTGATCGAGTGAGCTCAAGCTCCACCAGGAGGAGGGAGAAAAAATGGCCGCTCTCTCTGCTGCTATTCTTCCTCCGTCTTCCTCTCTATCCACATACACTCGAGGCGCCAACAATTCTTCCTCTCTCCCAACGTCTCTCTCCTTTTCCACATATTCTTCTTCAACCCTTCCAAAGGTTCAACATTTCCCCTTTCGCCCTCCAAAAGCGCTCAACTGCATCATCTCCTTCATCAGTCTTCTCAATCTCTTATCATTTTTCTTTGATTCAGCTCGGCTTGTTCAGAATCCAATGCGTTAGGGTCGGAGGCGTGGAAATACCCAACAAGAAGCGTGTGGAATACTCGCTGCAGCACATCCACGGCGTCGGCCGGAGCCGTTCCCGTCTGATCCTTGCGGACCTAGGAATGGAGAATAAAGTCACCGGCGACCTCTCCGACGAAGAACTCATTCGTCTCCGTGATGAAGTTTCCAAGTATATGATCGAGGGAGACCTAGTAAGTTTCCTCCTTTTCTTTATTTTCTAAGAATTTGTTGCTTTATTTTTGATCTGAATGTGTTTTGTCACTGAATTTTGGAGCAGAAACGATTTAATCGACTTGCCATTGAAAGGCTGAAGGAGATACGTTGCTACCGCGGGATTAGGCACGAGATGGGGCTTCCTTGCAGGGGCCAGAGGACGAAGAACAATTGCAGGACGCTCAAGGGTAAGAGGGTAGCAGTTGCTGGTAAAAAGAAGACTAGTAAGTAAGGGCTTTTCGGGCTTTTTGGCACTTTTGCACTCAGGAAATATGGGGTTTTGACACTTTGCATCCCAAATTTTTTAAATTGTCACTTTGCACTCTCAATTATCAATTTGATTTATGGCACTTTGCATCTCGAATTATTGATGCTGCCTGGACCTAATATTGAAATTTCAATCTGGGGTGCAAAGTGGCCGAAATTGTTAATTAGAGGGGTGCAGAGTGCCAATTTAAAGATTCGTGGCGGCGCCAAGTGCCAAAAATTCATATTTCGGAGGTGCAAAATGCCGAAAACCCGGGTTATGCTTTTCTGAATGTATGGCGCTTGTATTTTCTTCATTCTTCTAGTTGTGCTTGTTGTTCTGCAGTCCATGTGAACTAACATGTAAGTTATTCCTTAACGTTTGTATCCAGTGGTTTGTTGTGTTCCAGGAGTAATGGAGAGTGGCATTTCCATCATATGAATGCTGAATTTTTCGTTTGTTTAAGCATAAATTCTCATTTGGCTGCTTTTAACTTCAAAACATGTCTTTGAGGAAGATGATTTCTCTCGTTTGTTTTGTGTGTGGGAATTGAAAAGATCACCTTTAAAGCATAAGTGCTCATTTGGTATAACATGCCTATTTCTCTTATTCTAGATAATAGTTGTGCGTTCTGCAGTTCATGTGAACTCTAACATAGATGTTATCCCTTGTCGTTTGTATCCAGTAGTTTGTTGTGTTCCAGTAGTAATTGAGAATCGTATTTTCATCATATGAATGCTGAATTTTTCTTTTGTTTAAAGCATTAGTGTTCATTTGGTTGCTTTTAACTTCAAAACATGTTTTTGAGGAAGATGATTTCTCTGTTTATTTGTGTGTGGGAATTGAAAAGATCACCTTTAAAGCATAGAAGTGATGGCGGCGACCCGGTTTCACCCGACGACGCACCGCGCGGCGACTAGGGCTTTCCCGATAGCAAGGTGCGACGCCTTCCATCGCGACCCCCTCCCGGCGCCCGGCGAGACACCGGCCTCCTTGCCCTTCTCCGGCGCGACACCGGCGAGCCACCTCCGGTGAGACTCCGGCGGTAGTGCCGTGAAGCGGCTTCCTCATTCAATCGGTGCGACGCCGGCCATTTTGCATCAGACGGGATATCGAACCCCCCCCCACCGTTGGCATCGACGGGAGCTAATTTCCTCTCCTCTGTTGGCAGTGGCTTCCCTCCTCCGTCAGAGCAACCCGCCAACCCCCCCTTGCCGTGCGACACCGAGGGATCTCTCGGTTGGGTAACGAATCCTCTATTCCCCTCCTGTGTGCTTCGTCTCCCTTGTGGTGGTTCTTGTGGTGGTAAATGTTTGTGTGTATGATTGGATAGCGTGAGAACAATTCAGAGCGAGTTACGTCCGACGCCGCTTCCCCGCTCAATTGATCGGAAAGGAACGCGCGTGGTTGTAGAGTTTCATTGGGGCTTTTCCTCACCCGGAAGAATCTCCTCGCTCAAGCGTTGTGCCCGCGAGCTCGCCGCGAAGTATTGATATTTGCTTGTGATAGTGAGACTTCGTTGGCGGGATACTTGAGTGCCCGCTAGGTGTTGGGCTAGGTTTTATTTATTGCGTGCGTTGCTTAACTGCATTTTTTTTGTGTCGTGATTTTGTTGGGAGAGACCACCCCCTTGCGGGCCCCTTTGATTTGGGTGAATCTCTTTTGGTACAACACCTATCGAACGGACCGGGTAGGTCCATTTCGCTTGATCGAACATTGGCTCCATAGCCCTTGGGAGATCTAAAGAGACTTAGCGAACCTTCGTTGGACAAGTGTTTCTCTCTTGCTCGGTTATTTCCTTGCGTAAGTGTTATGATTTTGTCTACGCATATAGGGTCGCGGTATTAGTTGTGCGCAAACTGGTATGCTCTATGCGTTAGTCTTACTTCAAGCTAACGGCATTCCACTCCCCACGTCATCTTTGCCCGCCGATATCATCACGTTACTTGACGAGTTTAAGGATGTCCACCCCGAAGAACTCCCCTCCGAATTACCACCTCTTAGGAGTATCCAACACGCTATTGATTTTATTCCGGGCTCCTCTCTCCCCAATCTCCCTCATTATCGTCTTAATCCTAGTGCCCACGCCGAGCTTCAAGCCCAAATTTCCGATTTGCTCTCCAAAGGCCTTATCCGACATAGTTTGAGTCCTTGTGCGGTGTTGGCACTTCTTGCCCCCAAAAACGATGGCTCTTGGAGGATGTGTATCGATAGCCGGGCGATCAACAAAATCACAATTAAATACCGATTTCCGATTCCCCGGTTGGACGATTTATTGGATATGCTTAGTGGTGCCATCTTTTCAAAACTTGATCTTCAAAGTGTATACCACCAAATACGAATTAGAGAAGGGGACGAATGGAAAACCACATTTAAATCTAAGGAAAGCTTGTATGAATGGTTGGTAATGCCGTTTGGGCTCTCCAACGCCCCAAACCCATTTTCCCGTATGATGACTCAACTCTTCAATAATTTTATGGGTAAATTTTTAGTGGTCTATTTTGATGACTTACTAATCTATAGTGGGACCACCTATGATCATATCGACCATTTAAGACAAATCTTTGAAGTTCTCCGGAAAGAAAAACTTTTTATCAATCTAAAGAAATGTCACTTCATGGATTCTTCCGTCTCATTCTTAGGTTATATCGTTAGTGCGGAAGGTATTAAGGTTGATCCCGCAAAAATTAAAGCGATTGTAGAGTGGCCGGAACCTCAATCTATCCGTGACGTTCGTAGCTTCCATGGCTTAGCCACCTTTTATCGCCGCTTCATTCGCAATTTTAGCGCCATTCTGGCTCTGATTACCGAATGTATGAAACTTGGTGAGTTTACTTGGCCTCAATCCTCTTCTTGTGCGTTCCGTAAGATTAAAACTTTGATGACCGAGGCACCGGTTCTCCGGTTACCCGATTTTAATAAAATTTTTGAGGTCTCTTGTGACGCCTCGGGTGCGGGTATAGGTGGCATGTTAAGTCAAGAAGGCCACCCGGTTGGGTTCTTTAGTGAGAAATTAAGTGGGCCCAAGCTTAATTATTCAAACTACGAACGTGAGTTTTATGCTTAGTCCAAAGTCTACGCCATTGGCGTCATTATCTTTTGCCCAAAGAATTTATCCTACTTTCGGATCATGACGCGCTACGTTATATTAACTCTCAACAGAAGCTTAACCCGCGGCAAGCCAAATGGGTCTCTTTCCTACAAGAGTACACGTTTGTGATCAAACATTGCAAGGGCAAGCATAACCGTGTTGCCGACGCGCTTAGCCGTGTTAGTTTACTTTTGACTACCCTTGATGTGAAAGTCTTAGGATTTGAACGTATCCGTCACGAGTATGTCAAGTGCAAGGACTTTAAGGACATTTTTCACTCTCTCCAAACCCCCACTACTCACACTATTTCCGAATATGTCCTTCGTGATGGCTATTTGTTCAAGGGCTCGCGGTTGTGCATTCCGGATTCCTCCCTTCGTCTCTTTATCATTTGGGAAATGCACGGCGGTGGTTTAGGTGGCCACTTTGGCCGCGACAAAATCATATCTTTGGTTGAGGAAAAATTCTTTTGGCCCGACTTGAAACGTATGGTTAATCGAGTCGTTAGTAGTTGCAACACATGCCAACAAGCTAAAGGCTCAAAGCAAAACACAGGCTTATATACGCCGCTTCCCATACCTTCCGTCCCGTGGGATGACGTTAGCATGGATTTCATTTTGGGTCTTCCCCTCACACAACGCAAACACGATTCTATTTTGGTCGTTGTAGATCGCTTTTCCAAAATGGCGTATTTTATTTCATGCAACCGCACCAACGACGCGTCTCACATTGCCAAACTTTATTTTAAAGAAGTTGTTAGTCATCGCGGACTCCCTAAGACTATTGTCTCCGATAGGGATGTCAAGTTTACTTCTTATTTTTGGAAAACACTATGGATCTTGGTGGGCACCAAACTCCTCTTTTCCGCGGCTTACCACCCCCAAACGGATGGTCAAACCGAAGTGTTAAATCAGAGTTTAGGTAATTTGCTACGATGCCTCGTGGGCGACCATAAGGGGACTTGGGATCTCATCCTCCCCCATGCACAACTGGCGTATAATAATTCCAAAAATCGTTCCACGGGCCTCTCGCCTAATGAAGTTGTGCACGGTTACAACGCACGTGTGCCGCTTGACTTGGTTCCGTTACCGCCAACATATAAAACAAGTCAATTTGCACATGACTTTGCTCATCACCTTCATGCGTGGCACAAAGAGATCCACCAACGACTAGTCACTACTTACAAGGTCTATCAATCGGACGCGAACGTACACAAACGGGCACAACTATTTGACGTCAGAGATTTAGTCTTGGTCAAGTTAATTCCCGAGCGGCTTCCCACGGGTGCCGTCAAGAAATTAGCCAACCGGCGTGCCGGACCTTTCACGATTTTAAAGAAGTTGGGTGATAACGCGTACGTGCTTGACTTGCCTCCCGATTGGGGAATACACCCCGTGTTTAATGTTTCCGATCTTACACTTTTTCATGAAGCACCGCAAGAACTATTTTCCCCTTCTTCTTCTTCTTCATCTCCTTCCGGCCATTCTCATGGGATAGTGAGTGACCCCCCACCCTTTAATGTTGCCACATCGGACGTACCCACCACACATTCACATGGGGGTACGGTCGATCATATTTTTGCTCCTAATGCTTTTCCCAGGTTTCCGACGACTATCTCCGTCCCGGAGTGCATCTTGGACGACGACGTCTTGGCTTCTTCCAATGGCGGTGTGCACCGATACTTGGTTCGTTGGATGGACCGCCCGGTTTGTCACGCTACTTGGGTGACCGCCGAAGAGATGGAGCGCCTTGACGAGGACATGCTACACCGTTACCGCTTGGATCACTCACCGGTGACGAGTGGTTTTGAGCGGGGGAGGATTGATGGCGGCGACCCGGTTCCACCCGACGACGCACCGCACGGCTACAACCTTCGCCCCAACACGCGGAAATCTTATCGCGCCATGCTCCGCAATCTCTAAAGTTGTCTACTATTTTTTTATGTTAATTAGTTATTGCTTTTCCCGTCCCATCCGGCTCGACCAAAATGTTAGGTGGTCAAGAGCCCTCTTTAGTTGTTTTTATTTCCTGCATTTATTTTAAGTCCAAACATTTGAGTGGCTAGGATGAGATCTAGGACATGTGTGGTGTATGAGTGCTCTATGTTGGGAGTATAAATACTCCTCTGTTTTGGTTTTAGGGTAATGAAAAGTTTGATCAAAACTAAATCCCCTGCAACCGCCGACTAGGGCTTTCCCGATAGCAAGGTGCGACGCCTTCCATCGCGACCCCCTCCCGGCGCCCGGCGAGACACCGGCCTCCTTGCCCTTCTCCGGCGCGACACCGGCGAGCCACCTCCGGTGAGACTCCGGCGGTAGTGGCGTGAAGCGGCTTCCTCATTCAATCGGTGCGACGCCGGCCATTTTGCATCCGACGGGAGATCGAAACCCCCCCACCGTTGGCATCGACGGGAGCTAATTTCCTCTCCTTTGTTGGCAGTGGCTTCCCTCCTCCGTCAGAGCAACCCGCCAACCCCCCCTTGCCGTGCGACACCGAGGGATCTCTTGGTTGGGTAACGAATCCTCTATTCCCCTCCTGTGTGCTTCGTCTCCCTTGTGGTGGTTCTTGTGTTGGTGAATGTTTGTGTGTATGATTGGATAGCGTGAGAACAATTCGGAGCGAGTTCCGTCCGACGCCGCTTCCCCGCTCAATTGATCGGAAAGGAACGCGCGTGGTTGTAGAGTTTCATTGGGGCTTCTCCTCACCCGGAAGAATCTCCTCGCTCAAGCGTTGTGCCCGCGAGCTCGCCGCGAAGTATTGATATTTGCTTGTGATAGTGAGACTTCGTTGGCGGGATACTTGAGTGCCCGCTAGGTGTTGGGCTAGGTTTTATTTATTGCGTGCGTTGCTTAACTGCGTTTTTTTGTCTCGTGATTTTGTTGGGAGAGACCACCCCCTTGCCGGCCCCTTTGATTTAGGTGGATCTCTTTTGGTACAACACCTATCAACCGGACCGGGTAGGTCCATTTCGCTTGATCGAACATTGACTCCATAGCCCTTGGGAGATCTAAAGAAGCTTAGCGAACCTTCGTTGGGCAAGTGTTTCTCTCTTGCCCGGTTATTTCCTTGCGTTAGTGTTATGATTTTGTCTACGCATATAGGGTCGCGGTATTAGTTGTGCGCAAACCGGTGTTTGCTACATCAAGAAGTTATCCCTTGTTGTTTGTATCCAGTAGTTTGTTGTGTTCCAGGAGGAAGTGAGAATGGTATTTCCATCATATGAATGCTGAAATTTTCTTTTGTTTAAAGCAAAAGTTCTCATTTGGTTGCTTTTAACTTGAAAACATGTTTTTTGAGGAAGATGATTTCTCTGGTTTATTTTGTACGTGGTAATTGAAAAGATCAGCTTTAAAAGGGCTTTGAAGGTGTTTTCAGTTCAAATCCATTTTGATTTTTGTGAAAACTAACTAAATAACAAAATTTTCATTCCTCAAAAATTTAAAGTTACATGGGTATGAGTATGACCCCCTATTTATATGGGGAGGATAGAGAAAGAAAATACAACAGACGATGTGAGTAAATTACATAGGAGAACTCTGCGAACTAGCATTTTTCTGACCGTGGCGAGTTGTGCGGTTAGACAAGCTACTACCCAGCTACTCAGTAGAACCCACAGGTCACTTGTCCACAGCCCGCAACGGCTTGTCTCTTGATCGCCGTACTGTGGGCAATTAAACAACGTCTTTCCTTATGTGTTGTATTAGGTGCAACTAAATACCTGTGTACCTGCTTGGCTGTACTTCTTATAATATTAAATGTTAGAGAGTCAAAGTTAAGCCACCGCTTGACTCTTGTGATCTTATCTATTGTATCCCGCTCTTCTATATTTGTGCATGTAATAGTTTGGAAATAACACAATTAAACTTATCCTCAGATTTCTCATTTTTCATTCTTGTGCTTTGCTAATCACAATTGGTATCACAGTTGTTTTACTCTTCGTTTGAGAATCATCATTGGATCATGACTTCATCTTCAAATCCCACTGCGTTTGGATATTCTCATTCAACAATACCTATATTCGATGGTGACAAATATGATCAATGGAGTATTAAGATGAAGTTTGTATTCCATGCTCAATGTTAATGGGAGTTGGTTACTATTGGGCCTCAATTACCTGCATATACTGATCTTAACAAACCATCAAAAGCAACTTTAAAGAAATAGTTGGAGGAAATCACATTAAAGGATGCTCTAGCTGTTTCCATTCGTCATCAAGGTGTCTCAGAAGCAGTCTTCCCACGAATAATGGGTGCTGAAACTGCCAAACAGGCCTGAGAAAAATTAAAGGAAGAATATAAAGGTAGTGAAAAGGTTATTGAAATGAAATTGCAAAGACTATGAACTGAATTTGAATTAATTCGCAGGCAATCAGGAGAAACTATTGATATATTCATCTCCGGGATTGTTAAGCTAATTAATCAAATCCGAAGTTTTGGAGATACAATTGAGGATAATGTACAACCCCATATCCGGCGAGTGGGATCGACAGGAGTCATGCCAGCTGAAAGATAATTCTATGGGTAGATAATCACTTAGAGGGGGGGGGGGGGGTGGGTGAATATGTGTCTTTTTAAAATACTTTTTCAATTCTTTGTCACTTAACTGTTCTACACATTATGTTCAACAGTTAATTTACTTGAGAGATTAGCTTCACAATAACTCAGCACAATTGAACCACTGAAATCAGCACTTGCAAATCCCATATCACAGCACAAGCAAAAGTAAATCACAACACACAACACACAAAGAATTTATAGTGGTTCCCCTATCTATAGTACATTCACTTTCTCCCTTCTTCATCACTAGCAATTTGCTAGATAAGATTATAATTCTTCATCTTCAACTCAGATCCAAAGATCCTATATACTCAGTTTCTGTTAAAAAACCTACACTCAGACCAACGGGTCCTACCTCAGAGATTCTCCCAATCTCCTACCTCAGGTCCCTCAAGAACCCTACCTCAGTCTTTATAAATCAGGCCTACAACTCGGTGATCCACTCAATTCACCTACCTCAGGTCTCTCAAGAACCTTACTCCAGCCTTTATAAAATAGGCTTACAACTCAGAGATTATATCTCCTACCCACTCAGATCTCAATGAGATCTTACAAAATTAAGAGGTAAAATAGAAAAAGTAATCTTCAGAAAATAGGAATTTTGTAATCTAACTTATATGATAACACAGATTTTTCAATTCAGTAGCAATGAATTTCTTCTTGATAAACTGACTGGCTGAAAACATATTTCTCTGGATCTGCAATCTTCTTGATGTTGATCGGCTTGATTTTCTTGAAAAAATTGTAGATCAGATCCACCTTAATCTTCAGATCAACTTTATGAAAGATTCTGAAGATTTTCTTGAAGACCTTCGTCTTCTTCCTCCTCCTCGGGATTGTCGCCTTGCCCTGACTTGGAAGAAATTAGAATGAGAATTTTTGATTGCTTGATAGATTCCTTTTTCTGTGTAGATAACCCCTCTATTTATAACCTTCCTGGATGACTGGTTTCTAAATTATGACATCAGCATCTGACATCATACTACAAATAGCTTTACTGCCGGCGGTAGTGCGACGACTTGTGGTGGATTGCGGCTCGGTGAGGTACCCATATTATAACATATTTTACAGGTCAAGGATCGTAAGCTGGAGCAAGCTCGCCGACCAAAAAGCCTAAGCCTCATGAATTGTTCCACCCCTCGTTTTGATAGAATGATGTGTTGTTTTCACTTTATTTCTGACTTGCATGCCGAGGTAGCATATATTTGCCGTACTCTTGTTTGGAGCTTGTTGTTAAAGTTTGGTACTTTTGGCATTATAAGGCCTTAAGGCCACTGTTTGGTACTGGTATTCCTACGTATTTGTGGACAACTTCTTGTCTTTATTGCTGTCTTTCCGTTGTTCATTATCTTGAGCTTTGTGTTGGGTAGTTCTTTTATTTCATTTTATAATGTTGAATCTGTGGCGTCTATATGTTGTGTAACTCCGATCAGACCCATATTATATGGTCATTACAGGAGAGGTGCTACAAGAGACCACTCAGCTAGCTGGGGAGATGTCTACTTCTCTTATAGTTCAACTAAAAGGCTTATTTGATGAGCAAAGGAGGAAAAACAACTCTATGTGGATGAATATAATAAAGAATTAAGGAACGATGTACTGAGATTGCCTCTATATTGCTTGAAGTAAATCTTCTAAGAGATAATACCATCAAGTTCTTCACCAGGGAGGCTCCAGCAGTGGACTATACTACCGAGAAACTTAATAACATTGAGCAGAACCAAGGTATTATTATTGAAAACCAATGCATTACTACAAAAAATATGATGATGGTGCATGAAGTACAAAATACCATCATGAAAGCCAACAAAGTCACTATAGAAAGGAGAATGGATGCATGCGCTGACTTCCTGAATTGTGATATGCTTTAGGTCAAAAATCATATGACCAAAGATATCAATCATGTAGCTGACCAGATTTTAATCTCTAAGAACTCCCTGACTGGTGTAATAACAAAAGAAGTCATGAGGGGGGGGGGGGGAGAAATCAATGATCAAGGCCAGCTCAGACAATGCAATCTGGACCACCAATGTAATCAGATAGTCATTGGGTCTAGATCATTTCTATTATGGTGTGCTTGCACCTGATATTCATACAAAAGGTGATGAGACTAACCTTATTACCAATGTAGCTATTCCTTCATTCAGCCCCACCACTCTGCATTCTTCACGGATCAAAGGCAAGGATATTGCAGTTACAGAGGAAGAGACCAGGCTGAGTAAGAAAAGACACAAAGAGAAAGTAGAGAATATACCAGACTTTGAACTTTAGAGTCCTCAATTCAGGACTATAATTGTTGCTGCTTGGGATCAGATAAAAGAGAACAAGACTGATAGATCAAAACAATACAGCTCTATAGAATGAGCTAAACTTAAAAGAAATGAAGAGATTAAGAGAAAGTTCAGGAAGGACAAGAAAGCTGGTACTATTTAGTCAGATGCTCCAGAGCCTAACAAATATTTCTCAAAGTCATACAACTACTTTGAGAGACATAGACAAAAGAAGAAGGAAGTTGGGGAGAAGGCTATAAAAAGAGCTAGCAAGGGCATAGTGATTAAGGAACTAAAAACCTAATCTTGATTTATGTAATAGGTTCCTTAGGGCTTTAGGAAAATAAACTATTATTGTAGGCACACTAATAACTTGATACTTATTCTATTTATGATATTTCAAGTAATCTGTGTGTGTGCCATTCTCTATCATTTACCTGTGAATTTTTTTTATGAGATAGTGTCTAAATTTACTAAGGTTCTGACTTCTTCAAATAGGGGGAGATTTTTGGGTCCATTGACTACAATGTCCCATATTTGAAGGTCACAAGTCAATAGTATACACAAGCTTGTATTTGATATTGTCCGAGTTCATGCATGATGTCTATTATTCAATGATTAGACATGCTAATTATGTTAGAGGACTGACTGGACAGAAGTCAGAGTGCTTGGGAGAGACAGATATTTGGTTAAGTATAAATGCGTTGAGTGATCACACATCACTCAACACCTTAGACCAAAATGCGTCGAGTGAAGAGTTATCTCTCAAAGCCTCAGTGAATAAGCTGTTAAATCAGGCTAAGTACAAATGTGTTGAATGAAGAAGGTTCACTCAACACCTGCTCAAAGAATTCATCTAAGTTCAAATGTGTTGAGTTAAGGCTGTCCACTCAACGCCTACTCAGAAATGTTGCTAAGTATAAATATGTTGAGTGAAAGTCATTCACTCAATGCCTGCAGGAGAAAAATTGTCTAAGTTCAAATGCTTTGAGTGAAGAAAGTTTAATCAACGCCCACTCAATTAGAAGAGTTAAAGTCATGAGCGTTTAGTGATCAAAATTTACTCAACTCCTCTTCAGTAAGACAAAATTCAGCTGAAGGAAAATGTGTTGAGTGATCAACATATACTCAACGCTTATGTACTTAACCGTTTACAGTTAGTTCGTTGAGTCTTATCAAAACACTCAATGCTTGTACCAGTTGTCGAGAAGATTTTTTCTAAGTCCACAAGGGGGAACGTCAAATATGCTGACATCATTCTTAAATTCAAAATAAAGCCGATAGAGCACAAAACATCAAATATAGTCGTACTTCTCCGACAAGGTCGTTCACAGATAAAGCAACATTAAAAGCTGCCCATGCCGCTTTCCAAAAAGGGCCTAGAGCCGTTGTCATGGTCAACGCATAAAAGCGGAGTAGAATCATCTTTTACAGAGGACTTTTGAACTTTTGCTAGTTTTCTAACCCTAATCTTCTGCAAAAGTAGGCCAACCGAGTTCAATTAGCTACTCATCATCATGCTTGCAACACTGAATAGAAATCTTTCTCCGGGTTAAAGATAAAGCAGAGCTTTGTAGTAGTTCATCACAGTACTGTCTGGACTTATTTTGAAGATCATTTCTTAGTTGCATTGAAGAAAGAAGGATTGTCTACATCACAGTGAGGAAGGGGACTCAGAGATTTATCTCTGGAGTCATTTACTCAATTCTTTTACACAAACCTGTAAGATCTTTTGTAGATCTGAGTTGTAAACATTTTATTTTTAAAGCTGAGTTATAGGACTGGGTGTAGTCTGAGGTAGAAGTTGTTTAACTCAGAGGTAGGGTCCAGGAGTGGATTTGAGGTAGGATCTTGGTGAAGATCTGAGGTAGGAGATCGGGTGGATCTCTGAGTTGTAGGAGTTGGATTACTCTGAGGTGTAGGGATGTTTGCCTGAGGTAGGAGGCTGGTTGTAGTCTCTTAGGTAGAAGTTGTTGAACTCTGAGTTGAAAGATCCTGAAGGATCTGAGATATAAGCTCAAGGAGCTGAGATAAAAGGAGGAGTTAGCTGAATCTAGAACACTGCTAGATTGGTGAAGGGGGAAGTGGATGTACCCTAAATAGGGGGAACCACTATAAAATCTTGTGTATTGTTGTTTTTCGTGAAAACTAAGATCTAACTTAATCACACACTAAGAAATATTCAAAAAGACTTAGGAGTTTCAAAAGAACCTATTCACCATGCCCCCACTAGGTGTTGATCAACCCTTAGAAAAGACTTTCACACGGGTTTTGTCGAGGAGATCCAGTACCTCGACTGGGTCTACAATGTTGTAATGATGAAGAAAGGAGATGAAAAGTGGAGAATGTGTATCGATTTTTCAATGCTTAATAAACATTTTCCCAGGGATTGTTACCCTCTGCCAAGAATTGACGCGCTCGTAGATTCAGCTGTCGGATTTCCTGTCATGAGCTTTTTAGACGCTTTTTTTATCATCAAATTCGCATGCACTTGCCTGACATCAAGCATGTCTCTTTCATCACCAACGACGGGTGTTACAGTTATAAAATGATGTCGTTCATGCTTCAAAATTCAGGGGCGACGCATCAACACATGATGGACATGGTGTTTAGGGAGGAAAAGGGGCGGAACCTTGATGTGTATGTGGACGATCTCATGATGAAGAGTAAGATGTGGAGGAGCACCTCAGACTTGGCATAAACCTTTGCCACGCTCCGGAAACACAAGATGAGGCTTAACCTGGCCAAGTGTGTTTTCGGGACGAGGAAGGGGACGTTTTTGGGTCATCTCTTGATCCTAACCAGACTAGAGCCCAACCCGGATACGGTAAGGCCGATCATCGAGATGGAGGCCCTAAGGATTGTAAAGTAGGTTCAGCACTTGACGGGTCGACTCGCCAAATTAAGCAGGTTCCTCTCGAGGGCCGGGAAGAAATGCTCCCATTTTTTGAGCATTGCGGAAACACATAGACAATAAGAGCTTTGAGTGGTTGGCATAGTGCGAAGAGGCATTCCAAAGTTTGAAGCTCCATCTAACAAAGCCCCCCTACTGTAAGGGCCCATGGAGGGAGAAGACCTCTACCTCTACTTGGGGTGGGGATAAAGACGGTGAGCTCTGTCTTAGTCTGAGAGGAAGGAAAAAAAGAAATTGCCCAAGTATTATGTGAGAAGGGTTCTCTGGTTGGCCGAGCTACGTTACCCCATCTTGGAGAAGTTGATATTCGCGCTCATCATTTCGGCTCAAAAATTGCGACCCTACTTTTAAGCCCACTTGATCAAAGAGGTAACCGACTACCCTCTTCGCGGTATCATGGACGGGTCGAGCATTTATGAAGACTTGCCAAGTTGTCGATCGAACTCAGCGAGTTTGACCATTCCTTCATTCCTCGGGTGGCGTCAAAGGCTTAGTTGGTGGCCGATTTCTTGGCCGACTACACGACGGAGGTAGGAGGCGCAGAGACCCAAGAGAAAAGGCCTAGGACGTGTTTGTGTATGGAGCTTCTGGAAAATACTCATTGGTGTAAGGGTTGTCCTGACGAGTCCTCAAGGAGTCAAGATTAAGCAGGTAGTTGATATTTGTTTTCCGATCACAAATAACCTGGCGAAGTACGAGGCTGTCATCGTCGATCTTCGTCTCGCCCGCGAACTTGGAATCCATGATATCAATGTTTTCTTGAATTCTTTCGCGGTGGCCTCTCAGGCGCGCGGGGAGTTTGAGACCTGAGGGCCTCTCCCGCAACGATACTTGATCAAGCTAAAGGAATTGGCTAGCGTTTTTTGTTCATTCTGCATCCATCATGTGCCAAGGCAGGAGAACATGATATCGGATCGATTGGCCAAGCATGGCCCTGCGGTAGGAGGAGTGGTAACCAAGTTGTTTCAGTCATTCATTGAGGAGGGAGAGCTCATGGAAATCGATTGGCAACCGTCATGGATGGACCCCTTTGTAGAATTTTTGTCCACGGGCCAGTTTCCCCCCGGAATGCAAGATCGAAGGAGGTTCAGGTTTAAGACCGCTTACTATTTGCTTCACAAAGGAAACCTCTATTGAAAGAATGTATTGGGTCCCTAGTCACGTAGTGTAGCCGAGGTGGAGGTGCCTCGGGTGTTGGAGGAAATCCATTCGGGGGAGTGCAGAAGCCATTTTGGAGGGGGAACTCTAGAGAAGAGGGTGTTGAGGCAAGGATACTTTTGGCAGACCATCCGGATGGACGCGGAGCAATTCACAAATAGATGCCCGAGATGCCAGCTTCTTGCACCCCTCCACCTGCAACCGACAGAGCAGCTCAAGTCAATCACAGCCTCATGGCCCTTTGCAATATAGGGAATGGACCTCGTCAGGCCGTTACCTCAGACAAGTGGGTAGAGAAAGTTTATCCTCGTAACGATTGACTATTTTTCCAAGTGGATCAAGGTGAATATGTTAGGGGAAAATACCTCCCAAATTGTAAGAAATTTCATATGGGGGAGATCATTTGCAGGAACGGATTTCCGCTTGCGATACTCATGGACAACGAGCTATAATTTGCAAGCGTAGAACTCATCAACTTCTGCGGTGAGCTCATGTCCCCTTGGGTGAGTTCATGTCCTCGAGTTGTGTTGATGTTGTAGTACGTGTCCCTGCGTGAGCTCCTCTCCCACACACTGACTACATGCCCCCTTGGTTGAGTTCAAGTCCTCGAGTTGTGTTGATGTCGTAGTCCTAGTCCTTGCGCGAGCTCCTCTCCCGCACAATGACTACTTTCCCCCACGAGTGAGTTCAAGTCCTCGAGATGTGTTGATATCATAGTCTGTGTCACTACGCGGGCTCCACTCCCGCACACCGGCTATTTGCCCCCTCGGGTGAGTTCAAGTCCTCGAGTTGTGTTTATGTCATAGTCCTTGTTCCTGCGCGAGCTCCTCTCCCGCACACCAACTACTTACCCCCTCGAGTGAGTTCAAGTCCTTGAGATGTGTTGATGTCGTAGTCCGGGTCCCTGTGCCAGCTCATCTCCCGCACACTGGCTACTTGCCCCCTCGAGTGAGTTCAAGTCCTCGAGATGTATTGATGTAGTAGTCCGGGTCCCTGCACGAGCTCTTCTCCTGCACACCGACTTCTTGCCCCCTCGAGTGAGTTCAAGTACTCAAGATGTGTTGATGTCATAGTCCGTGTCCCTGCGCGAGCTTCTCTCGCATACACTGGCTACTTGCTCTCTCAAGAGAGTTCAAGTCCTAGAGATGTGTTGATGTCATAGTCCAGGTCCCTGCGTGAGCTTCTCTCCTGCACACTGACTACTTGCCCCCTCGAGCGAGTTCAAGTCCTCGAGTTGTGTTGATGTCATAGTCCGTGTGCCTGTGCGAGCTCCTCTCCCGCACACCGGCTACTTGCCCCCTTGAGTGAGTTCAAGTCCTTGAGTTGTGTTGATGTCATAGTCTGTGTCATGCATGAGCTCCTCTCCCGCACACCGACCACTTTCCCACTCGAGTGAAGTTTTTCCTCGGGGGAGATGACGCGGGATCTAAAGGATTGAAGTTAATCAAGTAGGATTAAACATGAGAGTTGTTAGGATTGCCTCGCCCAGAGCGAATAAAGGTAGTCGCACGACGCCAAAGCAAGAGGCTCGTAATTACATGAGCCGAGAGGTCAGTTGTCGAGCTCCAGATCGCGGGGGGGGGGGGGGGGGGGGGGGGGCACCCAATGAGGCCGCGAAAAAGCAATGAGGGTCGCGTAGGGAGGATAAATCAATCGCGCATGAAAATGAATATACATTGCAGCTCAATGAAGAAAAAGTTATCAAGCATGCACATGCACACTTGGTGTTGAAACTGAAAACCGGCTTCTTGTCGAGTTTGAACCCTTGGGGAAGGGGTGTCTGCACACTTACTTCTCTCTAGCGAGCTTGAACGACCAAAGACTTAGAACCAGAAACTGACCCAATGCTCCAGCACGGAGGTCCCACCACACACCTGGAAAATCTTAGAGCACTTCCCCTCCTTAGCTTGTGCTGAGCTAAAGGCACCTCAGAAAGCACTAAAAGAACAGAGAGAAAGAGAATTAGAATGCTTGAAATCTTCCCTGCTGAGGTACCACATTGGGTCTATTTATAGTTTTTGAAACCTGATCTGCAAATAACATAACTCCTCTATTTTGAATGGTTATTTGCAGCCAAAAGAGATCTGCCAACAACCAAACTCCGCTGTTCTGAAAGGATATGGGCAGGCCAACGAGGGTGGAATGGTAAAAATACAACAGACATCATTGGGTGAGTGGCCCTTGAAAACCTCCACTCGCATGAGGGCGGCGAGTGCTCGATGGGGCTGACACTCGCCACCTCCCTAGGGCCCTGGGTGAGTGCAGGATCAGCCTGTCCCACTTGCCTGCTGCTGTCGAGAGCTAGGGGCGTGTGCGAGCCCACTTGCTCCACTCGCCCATCTTCCATCCCACCCCGCCTAGGTGAGTCGGCGAGGCTGCCGAGCCCTAGCCTCCCTATGGACTCACCTGGGATTGAGACTGCCCAACTTGCCCCCCCTCGGCCCGCGCACCTATCCCACTCGCCTCACTCGATACCTTAGGCAGAAGGTGTCGACAGAGCTCGCCTCACTCAACGCCAAAGATGGGAGGCGTTGTGTGAACTTGCCTCACTCAACACCAAGGAACTGAAGGCGCTGAGTGCACTCGCCTTACTCAATGCTAAAGAACTGTAAGGTGCTGAGTGTACTGGCCTTAGTCAACACCAAGGAACTAAAGGTGCTGAGTGCACTCGCCTCACTCAACGCCCAAGGCAGAAGACGTCGACAGAGCATGCCTCACTCAATGTCAGGCGAGCTGAAGGTGTCGAGTGATCTCGCCTGACTCAACGCCAGGGAACTGAAGGAGCTGAGCGCACTCGCCTCACTCAACTCCCAAGGAAGAAGGCGTCGACAAAGCGTGCCTCACTCAATGTCAGGTGAGCTGAAGGCGTAGAGTGATCTAGCCTGACTTAACGCCAGGGAACTGAAGGCGCTGAGTGTACTCGCCTCACCCAACCCCCAAGGCAGAAGGCATCGACAGAGCGCGTCTCACTCAACGCAGTCGAGCTAAAGACATCGAGTGATCTTACCTGACTCAATCCCAGGCGATCTGAAGGCGTCGAGTGAACTCCCCTTTCTCGACGCCAAAATCTCGACTCGCGCAGCCGACTCGGCGAACACTTGGAGGGGGCTCGCTTCAAGTTTGGGCTCTGAAGATCTCGCAAACCACTAATCCCGGAGGGGAACTCGCTCATCGAATACGGGGTTGTACACTTGGATTATGTACAAATCGCATCAAATTATAATACATATAGCCATTGTTCAATTAAAGGAGCGCGAGGCATCAAGGAACATTATAACTTCTTCTCAGCCTTATGTGGACTCGCTGGAGGAGAGCTCACCTGGGTTGGGAAGAGCTCTGTGACCAATAGCCCCTAGGTGAGGGCCATACCTACCTCGTTCAGGCTACGCCGCAGCTAGAAGATACGGCGAGCCGGGTGGCGGTCAGGGAAAGCGCTTTGCGGACTTCAGCGGACTCGGCGGTCTTCTCGGTAGCTTGGCGCTGGCACTCTAGCATGTTGGACTCCGCCTCGCCAAGGCAGTTGGACTGGTAGTCGTTCATTCTCCGTGACTCCTACAGCTACACCTCCAAGTTGTAGATCCGCTCGACCACAACGAGCTTGATGTCCTACGAAAATTGTTGGAGTTACCATGGTGATCTAGAAGTGGTCAAACATGTAATCTCACTGCCAACGCGATATGAGCCTGCAGGGTCGCACATAAGAGATGTGGAGAAGTTGGATGATTGACTGTGTTGGTAAAGGTTACCAATCACCGACCTGAATGGGGTTATGGGCAAAGTGTTGCCTTAAAGGATCGTCGGGTTGGGCAAATGTTGCCTTGAAGGATTGGTAAGAATAGTCGACCGAGGGTCGACGTGAATCGTCGAGTATTGTACTCTGATTCTCGCCGACTGATACTCGCCGACTGATTCTCGCCGATCCTAGGTGATTCTCACCGATCCTAGGCGATACTCGCCGACTGATTCTCGCCGATCCTAGGTGATTCTCGCCGATCCTAGGTGATACTCGCCGATCCTAGGTGATACTCGCCGACTGATTCTCGCCGATCCTAGGTGATTCTCGCCGATTGATTCTCACCGAATCTGCTAGGTGATTCTCGCCGATTCTGGAACCCTAATTTTCTGGGTGGTCTGCGGATAGCGATATTCCTAAGTCTGTTTATGCCTTTGGTATAAAAAAGATACTTAGGGTTTTCGGGAATGTGCTTTTTCTAACTGATCGAATCGCGACGGAAGTGTTCCGCGATTTCTTCGTTCGTTCCGCCGATCCCGAATCCCACCGACGGAAGTGTTCCGCCGCCGTGCTCGTTCCGTAGACCTCCTCCTCTCCGGCGATTGTCGCCGGTGTTGCTATTCCTGGCGCGGACCTAGCAGTCCGTGGAAAAGCAAGGTGCGATCATTCTCCTTCCCGATTATCCGTGCGATGGAAAAGTCGGTGTTCTCCCGCTCGTGTGGATTTCTGCAGAGACGTGGATATCATTCCACGTAGAACTCGCCACCAGCAAGAACACGAAGCTTGGAGCATCTTCGTTGAGTTGTGACTCAACGCCACCGAGGTAATATTTTTGCCTAGTTGTATGTTAACTTCTTGATTCAACTACCATGGCCCGATCTCATCTCTTTTGGGTTTTCTTGATGTTTTATTCTTCCGCTGCGTGCACAAGTGTTGTGTCATCCTCATAGAGAAACCCAACAGTGGTATCAGAGGGAGGTTCCAGCCATGATTGTTGTATTGGAAGTTTTGTTATTCCAGTGCGTGTAAACCTAGGGATTTAGAAGTGTTCTAAATGTCTAGATTTAGTCTTGGTACCCCGCCAAGAACGTCTGGGATTTCGTGGAAATTTCTAATTGTTAGAAATTGTAGTCTCCTTAGCAGTAACCATCCCTCGAGATTGTTTTGGATTTTGAATCCAACATAGAGAGATGAGCTTGTCTACTGCTTTAAGTTGAGTTGACTTTGCTTTTGTCCAATGCATGTAAATCTGAGGATTTGGAAGTTTCCGGATGTTCAGATTTAGCCATTCCTTCTATCAAATGTTGATGATGTCAGGTTGTGCACATAAGGGATGCATGTGGTTTTAAAAAAATTGTTTTTCTTTGGATGTGCACATTGATCAAATGTTGATCATGGTTAACTGTTAACCTATAATCAAAATCCCTTCATCAAATATTAAGTGTTCGGATGCCTTCCGATGGATGACACTCTTCCTGCCTCGATCGATGAAGTGTGGGCTTGCCAAAGCAAGGTGCATTAATCTATCTTGGTAAGGGTGCGAGCGGGTAATTGTGATATCCCACTGTCGACATCGGGTCCAGCTTAACTAGGTGACCTCAAAGGTTGAGTGCCTAGAGGCATAGGGTTGGCATGCACCATATGATGGATGCGAGTAAGGAGTTATTCACCAACCATACAAGAATTGCATGAGGATGCAATTGGCAAGCGTTGCCTACCTAAATAACTGCATCGTGAGAGGAAAGCCAAAGCTGACTCATTGTGTTGGTGAAATACGGATCTTGTCCACTAAGAGAGTAGCTCGCATGAACTCTCCGAATTGTTAGTGAGGGCTATCATTTCGAATAAAATAGTGGGCGTGTTTTAATTGAAGTCCAAATTAAAATAAATTGTATTTGAAATTTTGGTACTGCTTTTATTCTGCATAAATTCTTGTAGAATTCCATGGCAAGTGTTTCACACTCCACGTTGTCTTTGAGAGCCATCCTTGAGAAGGATAAGCTCAGTGGGACTAATTACATGGACTGGTACAGAAACCTGAGAATTGTTCTCAGGCAAGAGCGAAAGCTCTATGTCTTGGAAGAAGAAGCCCCCGAGGTGCTGACCGGGAACTCTTCCCGTGCTGAGAAGGATGCTTATAAGAAGTATACTGATGATGCTTTAGATGTCGAATGCCTTATGCTTGCCACTATGAACTCTGAGCTTCAGAAGCAACATGAGAACATGGGGTGCAAGGAGATTGACGAGCATCTCAAGAAAATGTTTCAAGGGCAGGCTCGTCAAGAGAGGTTCGACGTCACAAAAGCGTTGTTTCAGTGCAAGATGGGAGTTCGAGACTCAGTAGGGACTCACGTACTCAAGATGATTGAGTATATAGAGAACCTTGAAAGGCTGGGTTTTCCTCTTGGTCAAGAGTTGGCCACAGATCCTGCAATCGTTGCCAGACAGTTATGAGCAGTTCGTCTTGAACTACAACATGAATGGAATAGACAAGACACTGCCCGAACTCCTAGGCATGTTGAGAACTGCCGAAATCAATATGAAGAAGGCCAAGCCTGCCAGCCCTATACTGATGGTGCATAAGGGCAAGGCCAAGGGCTCTAAGAAGACGAAGGTGGGACCTAAGTCATATCTTGAGCCCAAGTCTTCTGCACTGATGAAAAAGAAAAGCACGGTGAAGGAAGGGAAATGCCACCACTGTGGCAAGACTGGTCATTGGAGGAGGAACTGTCCTTCGTACATTGAAGGTCTGCAGAAAATGAAGGGAGGTATGACTTCCGCTTCAAATGTTCACGTTATAGAGATAAACCTTTCTGCTCCTTCATCTTGGGTATTGGATACCGGATGTGGTTCCCACATTTGTATAAATGTGAAGGAACTGGGAAGGAGAAGATTGCTGAGTAAAGGAGAGGTGGACCTCCGCATCGGCAATGGAGCAAGAGTTGCTGCTGTAGCCGTAGGGGTTTACCGTCTATCTTTGCCCAATGAGCTTGTAATAGAACTAGATAATTGTTATTTTGTTCCAACCATAACTAGAAACATTATATCTATTTCATGTTTAGACATGATTGGATTTTCTTTTATAATAAAGAACAACTGTTGTTCTATATTTAAGAATGATGTTTGTTATGCTGTAGCCCAATTGTTTAATGGTCTTTATGTTTTGAACTTGGACCATCTGATCTGTAATGTAGAAAATAATAAAAGACTAAGAACAAATGACTCGAACCCTACATTTCTCTGGCATTGTCGTTTGGGCCATATCAACGAGAAGCGCATATCCAAGCTCCATAGAGATGGACTTTTGGACTCATTTGATTATGAATCATTTGAGCGATGCGAATCTTGTTTGTTAGGCAAGATGACTAAAGCTCCTTTCACTGGTTATACTGAGAGAGTTGAGGATCTCTTGGGTGTTGTACATAGTGATGTATGCGGACCCATGAGTTCCATGGCTAGAGGTGGGTATTTCTACTTTGTTACATTTACTGATGATTTCAGTAGATACAGATATGTGTATCTTATGAAGTGCAAATCCGAGACCTTTGAAAAGTTCAAAGAGTTCAAGAATGAAGTAGAAAATCAGTTGGGTAAAAGGGTTAAAGCACTCTGATCTGATCGAGGTGGCGAATACCTGAGTCATGAGTTCCATGATCATCTGAAAGAGTGTGGTATTGTATCACAGCTCACTCCACCTAGAACACCACAACATAATGGTGTGTCTGAGAGGAGAAATCGTACTCTGTTAGACATGGTACGTTCGATGATGAGTCATGCAGACTTGCCTGTTTCCTTTTGGGGTTTTGCTTTAGAGACTGCTGCAATGACATTGAATCGCGCTCCAACGAAAACGGTTCTGAAGACACCATATGAGATATGGACTGGGAAGCGTCCTAGTATGTCGTTCATTAAAATTTGGGGCTGTGAGGCATACGTGAGACGTCAAATGCCTGACAAGCTGGAACCCAAATCGGATAAATGTTATCTGGTGGGATATCCTAAGGAAACGAAAGGGTATTACTTTTACCTACCGTCTGAGGGCAAAGTGTGTCGCAAGGACTGGTGTCTTCTTGGAGAAAGAGTTCTTATCAAGAAAGACTGAAAAGGTAGAGCTTGAAGAAGTTCAAGAACCACATGTAGTGAATGAACCAGAATTGGATTCTGAGACAGGACTACAAGATGTTGTAGCTAGAGAACCTGCTTAAGGAACACAAGTTCTACGTAGATCTGGTAGACCGAGGTTTGAGCCTGAGAGATATGGATTTCTCGTGTCTCAAATAGGTAATGTGTTGCTTATGGATCATGATGATGAACCAGCAACCTACCAAGAGGCTATGAATGGACCGGACTCCGACAAATGGCTTGAGGCTATGAAATCCGAAATGGACTCCATGTATGCAAACCAAGTTTGGAACTTGGTGGAACCACCTGAAGGGGTACGACCCATAAGGTGCAAGTGAGTCTTCAAGAAGAAGACCGACATGGATGGGAATGTACAGACATTCAAAGGGCGACTGGTGGCTAAGGGTTTCAAGCAAATTCATGGTATTGACTATGATGGGACCTTTTCCCCTATTGCCATGGTAAAGTCCATAAGGATATTGCTTGCTGTTGCTGCGTATTATGACTACGAGATCTAGCAGATGGATGTCAAAACGGCTTTCCTTAATGGAAACCTCCTTGAGGAAGTGTATATGACACAACCCGAGGGTTTTGTATCCCTAGGTGAAGCCACTAAAATATGCAAGCTGAATAAGTCCATCTATGGACTGAAACAGGCCTCTCGAAGTTGGAATCTTCGTTTTGATGAGAAAATCAAAGAGTTTGGTTTCATCAAGAATGAAGATGAGCCTCGTGTTTACAAGCGAATCAGTGGAAGCATTGTTGTCTTCCTGATATTGTATGTAGATGACATACTGTTGATTGGGAATGACATTCCTACCTTGAAAGTTGTTAAGAACAACCTAGGGAACTGCTTTTCAATGAAGGATTTGAGTGAAGCGACTTATATACTCGGTATTAAGATCTATAGAGATAGATCGAAGAAGTTGCTGGGTTTGACCCAGAGTACGTACATCGAAAAGGTGTTGAAGCGGTTCAACATGCTTGAGTCCAAGAAAGGATTTTTGCCCATGTCTCATGGTGTGAATCTCTCTAAGGACAAGTGTCCAAAGTCTTGTGAAGATAAGGACCGCATGAAGTTGATTTCATATGCTTCGGCAATTGGATCAATCATGTACGCGATGTTATGTACTCGACCCGACGTCTCCTTTGCTTTGAGCATGACTAGCAGGTATCAGTCAGACCCCGGTGAGTGTCACTGGATTGTAGTCAAGAATGTTCTGAAGTACTTGAGAAGGACTAAGGATGTGTTCTTGGTGTATGGTGGAGAGGAAGAGCTCGTTGTAAGTGGTTACACGGATGCTAGCTTCCAAACTGATAGAGACGACACCAAGTCTCAGTAAGGTTTTGTGTTTTGCCTGAATGGAGGAGCTGTGAGCTGGAAGAGTTCCAAGCAAGAGACAGTTGCTGATTCTACAACAGAGGCCGAGTATATCGCCGCAGCTAATGCGGCGAAGGAGGCTGTATGGATTAGGAAATTCATCGGCGAGCTTGATGTAGTTCCTAGCATTGTTGGTCCCGTAGTTCTCTACTGTGATAACAATGGTGCAATTGCACAATCTAAGGAACCTAGATCCCATCAGCGCTCCAAGCACATACTTCGGTGGTTTCATCTTATTCGTGAGATTGTCGAATGAGGAGATGTGAACATTTGCAGAGTGCCGACTGAGGAGAATATTGCAGATCCACTAGCAAAGCCTCTCGCGCAGAGAAAGCATGATGGTCATACTAGATCGATGAGTATACGATACCTAAATGATCAACTCTAGTGAGAATCTTGTGGATTGCATGTAAACATGTATTGTTTTGGCCATTTGTTCATATGATGAACAGTGTACCGAGTTTTTCTCTTACAATTAATGGCAAGTTCTTTTATTATGAGTTTTTCTATATGATAGTTAAATGTTAACATAATAGATACCCTTAGAATGTTCACTTCCATGGGACATCAAGTACGTGACTTGAATGTGAGAGCCTATGATTTATTTGAAGCTTCATTCTTAAAAGGTCCCTGGTCGAGTATCATCATATAAGCTAAGGGTGATGATGGTACATGAAGGCTAGCACGTGCGTTGACTGATGACCGGTTCTCACAGGTCATGATATTGTGATATCAAGTCATCACGTGGGTACTTGTTAGTGAACAAGTTGTACTGGACAGACCCAACCTGAGACTACTCTGTGGATTGTCATCCAATCGTGTCACGAGTAGGTCTCAATTGACAATGGTGTTGTGGTCCTTTGACCTGAAGTCACAGCATTCATCAAGTGAGGAAGAGCGTGCTTTGATACCATCTAAAGTCTTCCTTGAGAAAGGTTGATGATAAGGGTGGTTGTTGGGCATGTTACGAATCATTTAGGTGTTTGTGTGTGAGCAGATATGGGATTTGTCCTCCTGTATGACAGGAGTTGCATCCATGGGCCCCTTGATGGAACTGGACTGAGAAATGCATGAACATGCTTGGTTGAGTCAATATGTGATATTGGCCTCACCATTCTCTGGAAGTCCGTCCTGGATCAAGAAACTTGGATTGAGCTATTACGAGGGTGACACGGTCCATGCCTCTAGTTCTTTCCGGATGTAAGGGACAAAGGGACAAAGACAACGCTGATACATTGGTCATAAAGGCTTATGAGTTATAAACTCTTATTGCTTGGGGAGCAATGATGCATTGCTAGATGCCGCTCATTGTTTGTGAGGTTTTTGGTTTGATACTTTCAAGATCAAGTGGGAGACTGTTGGAGTTACCATGGTGATCTAGAAGTTGTCAAACATGTAATCTCACTGCCAACGCGATATGAGCCTGCAGGGTCGCACATAAGAGATGTGGAGAAGTTGGATGATTGACTGTGTTGGTAAAGGTTACCAATCACCGACCTGAATGGGGTTATGTGCAAAGTGTTGCCTTAAAGAATCGTCGGGTTGGGCAAATGTTGCCTTGAAGGATTGGTAAGAATAGTCGACCGAGGGTCGACGTGAATCGTCGAGTATTGTACTCTGATTCTCTCCGACTGATACTCGCCGACCGATTCTCGCCGATCCTAGGTGATTCTCGCCGATCCTAGGTGATACTCGCCGACTGATTCTCGCCGATCCTAGGTGATTCTCGCCGATCCTAGGTGATACTCGCCGACTGATTCTCGCCGATCCTAGGTGATTCTCGCCGATTGATTCTCACCGAATCTGCTAGGTGATTCTCGCCGATTCTGGAACCCTAATTTTCTGGGTGGTCTGCGGATAGCGATATTCCTAAGTCTGTTTATGCCTTTGGTATAAAAAAGATACTTAGGGTTTTCGGGAATGTGCTTTTTCTAACTGATCGAATCGCGACGGAAGTGTTCCGCGATTTCTTCGTTCGTTCCGCCGATCCCGAATCCCGCCGACGGAAGTGTTCCGCCGCCGTGCTCGCTCCGTCGACCTCCTCCTCTCCGGCGATTGTCGCAGGTGTTGCTATTCCTGGCGCGGACCTAGCAGTCCGTGGAAAAGCAAGGTGCGGTCATTCTCCTTCCCGATTATCCGTGCGACGGAAAAGTCGGTGTTCTCCCGCTCGTGTGGATTTCTGCAGAGACGTGGATATCATTCCACGTAGAACTCGCCACCAGCAAGAACACGAAGCTTGGAGCATCTCCGTTGAGTTGTGACTCAACGCCACCGAGGTAATATTTTTGCCTAGTTGTATGTTAACTTCTTGATTCAACTACCATGACCCGATCCCATCTCTTTTGGGTTTTCTTGATGTTTTATTCTTCCGCTGCGTGCACAAGTGTTGTGCCATCCTCATAGAGAAACCCAACAAAAATGTGGTGGTCTAAGTTGATGGGAAGAATCGCAAAGACAGACAGAGAACATGTACCTTGTGGGAAGTCAGCGGGGCGGCACCGCGAGCGGCAGCGATCTTAGCCTTGGTTTCTGATAGATCCTTCTGAGCTGCGTCGAGGGCGGATTGGTTTTCCACCGGCCTGCGGTTTAGGGAGAGAGCTCGCCTCGCAGTTTGGCAGACGATCTCGACAACACGAAGGATGGAGCGACTGTTGTGATTAGTCAACTCGCGGATCGTGGTTCCGTCTAGCTCAGCCGATTTTTTTCACTTGTAGAGCCTGAACAAAACTTTGAATGTGTCATTATCTGCATCTTTATCTTCCATCCAAGAGGGTAGGCACGATCTTAGACTCACCCTATGCTCGCCCTCAAACTACTGAAAGAGGGCCTCACCCTCTAAGTCCTTAGCGCGCGACCCCAACCCAATGTTGAGATGATTCTGGGGGGCTTCCTCCAGTTCCTTCCTCTTTCAAGTCTTGGGATTCGTCTAACCTCGTGGAGTAGAATTCCCTTTAAGTCATTTCTCGATGATGGTAATGGTTTCCTCGCTGGTCTTGAGCTTCTTTGGCTTTGGCTCGGTGGCGGGGTCTTATTTGAGGGGTGCCTTGCCATTGTATTTTGAAATGGCCAAGGAAGAGGCCCCAACTCGCTTTGTAGTAATCTCCTCGAGTAGCGAAGCGGGTTACTTGACGGGCATAGCCCTAGCAGACATAGACGGTAAGTTCAGTGGGAGTGTTTGCATGCCTGGGGAAAGAGATAAAGTAAAGTGTGAACACTGAGCTCGGTAGGATAAACATTTAGTAACTACATACCGGTCTAGGGCATGACATAGGCGAGCTGGTCCTATCGTTGCCTCAAAAACAGGACGTCAATGTCTTGACCTTTCTGCATCATTTACAGAGCGAGAGCATCACCCCCCCCACTTTCGGCGGCTTGAAGATGTTCTCACTTCACTGAACAGGCACTAACTGTAGTGCTCCAAACTCGCCTCACACAAAGACAAACTTGTCAGTTCAATAATGGACTTTGTTCAGTGTCTCCAGCAGCTTGACGTTGGCATTGGACAAAAAGACGACGCCGTCGGCGGTTGCCTTCAGATTCCATATCTTACGGAAGGAGGTAAGGTAGAACTCAATCATCTCCTCGTGCATGTATCATGCGAAGGAGACCATCATGCTTATGCCATTTGAATTCATTTGGGCGGGCACCAACCCGAAGCATTTTAGCACCTAGATCACCTCGATCCATAGGGGTTGTCGCAACCCTGCCTCGAAGTGCTCCGAGGAGAACACGAGCTCATCTCCGAGAAACAGATTGATACTCTTATCTGGCCTAGGCCGCCTGGCCGTGTAGCCAGGAGGTAGGTACTCAACTTCGAACTCCATGAGCTCGTCAACAGTGGTTTTTGGCTTGGGAAAGTAATGGTCAGCGAAATTCGCAACACAATAAGCACGATTCTCCTCGCCTCTCGCGCGGACCACCTTGCTAGCGAGGTGAGTGTCACAGCTTACTCGCTGAACATTTCATTAACAACAAGCTCACTGTTTGTGAGGTTACCATGCTAGCGAGGTGAGTGCCTACATTGGTCATAAAGGCTTATGAGTTATAAACTCTTATTGCTTGGGGAGCAATGATGCATTGCTAGATGCCGCTCATTGTTTGTGAGGTTTTTGATTTGATACTTTCAAAATCAAGTGGGAGACTGTTGGAGTTATCATGGTGATCTAGAAGTGGTCAAACATGTAATCTCACTGCCAACGCGATATGAGCCTGCAGGGTCGCACATAAGAGATGTGGAGAAGTTGGATGATTGACTGTGTTGGTAAAGGTTACCAATCACCGACCTGAATGGGGTTATGGGCAAAGTGTTGCCTTAAAGGATCGCCGGGTTGGGCAAATGTTGCCTTGAAGGATTGCTAAGAATAGTCGACCGAGGGTCGACGTGAATCGTCGAGTATTGTACTCTGATTCTCGCCGACTGATACTCGCCGACTGATTCTCGCCGATCCTAGGTGATTCTCGCCGATCCTAGGTGATACTCGCCGACTGATTCTCGCCGATCCTAGGTGATTCTCGCCGATCCTAGGTGATACTCGCCGACTGATTCTCGCCGATCCTAGGTGATTCTCGCCGATTGATTCTCACCGAATCTGCTAGGTGATTCTCGCCGATTCTGGAACCCTAATTTTCTGGGTGGTCTGCGGATAGCGATATTCCTAAGTCTGTTTATGCCTTTGGTATAAAAAAGATACTTAGGGTTTTCGGGAATGTGCTTTTTCTAACTGATCGAATCGCGACAGAAGTGTTCCGTGATTTCTTCGTTCGTTCCGCCGATCCCGAATCCCGCCGACGGAAGTGTTCCGCCGCCGTGCTCGCTCCGTAGACCTCCTCCTCTCCGGCGATTGTCGCTGGTGTTGCTATTCCTGGCGCGGACCTAGCAGTCCGTGGAAAAGCAAGGTGCGGTCATTCTCCTTCCCGATTATCCGTGCGACGGAAAAGTCGGTGTTCTCCCGCTCGTGTGGATTTCTGCAGAGACGTGGATATCATTCCACATAGAACTCGCCACCAGCAAGAACACGAAGCTTGGAGCATCTCCGTTGAGTTGTGACTCAACGCCACCGAGGTAATATTTTTGCCTAGTTGTATGTTAACTTCTTGATTCAATTACCATGGCCCGATCCCATCTCTTTTGGGTTTTCTTGATGTTTTATTCTTCCGCTGCGTGCACAAGTGTTGTGCCATCCTCATAGAGAAACCCAACAAAAATGTGGTGGTCTAAGTTGATGGGAAGAATCGCAAAGACAGACAGAGAACATGTACCTTGTGGGAAGTCAGCGGGGCGGCACCGCGAGCGGCAGCGATCTTAGCCTTGGTTTCTGATAGATCCTTCTGAGCTGCGTCGAGGGCGGATTGGTTTTCCACCGGCCTGCGATTTAGGGAGAGAGCTCGCCTCGCAGTTTGGCAGACGATCTCGACAACACGAAGGATGGAGCGACTGTTGTGATTAGTCAACTCGCGGATCGTGGTTCCGTCCAGCTCAGCCGATTTTTTTCACTTGTAGAGCCTGAACAAAACGTTGAATGTGTCATTATCTGCATCTTTATCTTCCATCCAAGAGGGTAGGCACGATCTTAGACTCACCCTATGCTCGCCCTCAAACTACTGAAAGAGGGCCTCACCCTCTAAGTCCTTAGCGCGCGACCCCAACCCAATGTTGAGATGATTCTGGGGGGCTTCCTCCAGTTCCTTCCTCTTTCAAGTCTTGGGATTCGTCTAACCTCGTGGAGTAGAATTCCCTTTAAGTCATTTCTCGATGATGGTAATGGTTGCCTCGCTGGTCTTGAGCTTCTTTGGCTTTGGCTCGGTGGCGGGGTCTTATTTGAGGGGTGCCTTGCCATTGTATTTTGAAATGGCCAAGGAAGAGGCCCCAACTCGCTTTGTAGTAATCTCCTCGAGTAGCGAAGCGGGTTACTTGACGGGCATAGCCCTAGCAGACATAGACGGTAAGTTCAGTGGGAGTGTTTGCATGCCTGGGGAAAGAGATAAAGTAAAGTGTGAACACTGAGCTCGGTAGGATAAACATTTAGTAACTACATACCGGTCTAGGGCATGACATAGGCGAGCTGGTCCTATCGTTGCCTCAAAAACAGGATGTCGATGTCTTGACCTTTCAGCATCATTTACAGAGCGAGAGCATCACCCCCCCCCCCACTTTCGGCGGCTTGAAGATGTTCTCACTTCACTGAACAGGCACTAACTGTAGTGCTCCAAACTCGCCTCACACAAAGACAAACTTGTCAGTTCAATAATGGACTTTGTTCAGCGTCTCCAGCAGCTTGACGTTGGCATTGGACAAAAAGACGACGCCGTCGGCGGTTGCCTTCAGATTCCATATCTTACGGAAGGAGGTAAGGTAGAACTCAATCATCTCCTCGTGCATGTATCATGCGATGGAGACCATCACGCTTATGCCATTTGAATTCATTTGGGCGGGCACCAACCCGAAGCATTTTAGCACCTAGATCACCTCGATCCATAGGGGTTGTCGCAACCCTGCCTCGAAGTGCTCCGAGGAGAACACGAGCTCATCTCCGAGAAACAGATTGATACTCTTATCTGGCCTAGGCCGCCTGGCCGTGTAGCCAGGAGGTAGGTACTCAACTTCGAACTCCATGAGCTCGTCAACAGTGGTTTTTGGCTTGGGAAAGTAATGGTCAGCGAAATTCGCAACACAATAAGCACGATTCTCCTCACCTCTCGCGCGGACCACCTTGCTAGCGAGGTGAGTGTCACAGCTTACTCGCTGAACATTTCATTAACAACAAGCACACGAAAGTCATAATAATTCTGTTTCTTAATGCATTAATATATTTCTCCTTTACTCAACATTTTATGCGTGAGTAGAACAATTCTCCTTCACTCGGCATTTAAGCACGAGTAAAAAAAAAATTCTCTCAAGCGCCACTAGTATCGAACAACGTAACATGGTGTGAGTATCAAAAAAAATCAAGACAAAAGGAATGCGACCTCTACAAAAAAATGTGGACCTCGACCTCGAACTCGAGGGTGAGCGGGATGGCGAGCCTCCCAGGTTATGTTGTCAGCTTCATGGAAATGTTCTTGGGCTTGTTGGAGGTGTTCTCGTCCCTTTCGCAGGTGTTCTTCTAGCATGCTTGCCTCGCCCACAGTTCCCGCGACTCGTCCATATTTCTTCAAGTTATCTTATGTAGTGTTCTGTTGTGTTAATATAGTGCAAGCCCATTGTAAAGCCCATTGCATTTATGAGCTCATGTTGTTTAGGTTTAGTCCCACATTGTAGATTTGAGATTCCTCTTCTCTTCTCTCCATATATATTTGTTCTCATGTCTATTGTTTACACTTAATCAATAGAAGGTCTTTGTCATTGTAACATGGTATCAGAGCCAGGTTACCATTAAACTCTTTTTCGCGCTCGCATCTCTGCTCGCGCATCTGTCTGCATGCCCGCAGCTCGCTCGCGCACTCCAGCTCGCTCGCACCTCTGCTCGCGCTCTCCAGCGATCGCCCAGACCGCAACTCGCCGCCCCCAACTCGCCGCCCACAGCTCGCCCTAGCCGCAAATCACCGTCCACAGCTGCCCTAGCTCGCTGCTCTCCAGCCGCCCTAGCTCGTTGATCTCCAGCGGTCACCCAGCCCGCAGCTCGCCGCCCCCCAACTCGCCGCCCGCAGCTCGCTTCCCTCAGCCTGCAGCTCGCTGCTCTCCAGTGGTTGCCCAGCCCGCAGCTCGCCGCCCCCAACTCGCCGCCCGCTGCTCGCTTCCCTCAGCCCGCAGCTCGCCTCCCCAAGCTCGCTTCCCGCACCTCGCCAGCTCGCCCAGCCCGCAGCTTGCCTCCCGCAAACCGCCAGGCCGCTTGTCTGCCTCTTGCAGTGCTCACTGCTTTTTCCTAATTTGTTCGGCTACTCTCCACTCCGGCGTCATGACCACCCCGTGTTGGGTTTCTCTATGAGGATGACACAACACTTGTGCACGCAGCGGAAGAATAAAAACATCAAGAAAACCCAAAAGAGATGGGATCGGTCCATGGTAGTTGAATCAAGAAGTTAACTTACAACTAGGCAAAAATTACCTCGGTGGCGTTGAGTCACAACTCAACGGAGATGCTCCAAGCTTCGTCTTCTTGCTGGTGGCGAGTTCTACGTGGAATGATATCCATGTCTCTGCAGAAATCCACACGAGCGGGAGAACACCGATTTTTCCGTCGCACGGACAATCGGGAAAGAGAATGACCGCACCTTGCTTTCCCACGGACTGCTAGGTCCGCGCCAGGGATAGCAACACCAGCGACGATCGCCGGAGAGGAGGAAGTCGACGGAGCGAGCACGGCGGCGGCGGAACCCTTCCGTCGGCGGGATTCGGGATCGGCGGAACCAAAGGAACGGCGGAACACTTCCGATTCGATCAGCGAGCTTCGATTCGACCAGAGAGATAAATCCCGAAAAACCCGAAGTATCCATTTATACCAAAGGCATAAACAGACCTAGGAATATCGCTATCCGCAGACCACCCAGAAAATTAGGGTTCCAGAATCGGCGAGAATCATCTAGCAGATTCGGCGAGAATCAGTCGGCGAGAATCAGATAGGATCTGCGAGAATCAGTCGGCGAGTATCACTTAGGATCGGCGAGAATCAGAGTATAATACGCGACGATTCACGTCGAACGTGAGTTGACGATACACGTCGATACTCGACGATACTCGTCGACCCGCGGTCGACGATACTCGTCGATACTCGATGATACTCGTCGACCCGCGGTCGACGATACACGACGATACTCGTCGATACTCGTCGACTATTCTTACCAATCCTTCAAGACAACATTTGCCCAACCCGACGATCCTTTAAGGCAACACTTTGCCCATAACCCCATTCAGGTCGGTGATTGGTAACCTTTACCAACACAGTCAATCATCCAACTTCTCCACATCTCTTATGTGCGACCCTGCAGGCTCATATCGCGTTGGCAGTGAGATTACATGTTTGACCACTTCTAGATCACCATGGTAACTCCAACAGTCTCCCACTTGATCTTGAAAGTATCAAACCAAAAACCTCACAAACAATGAGCGGCATCTAGCAATGCATCATTGCTCCCCAAGCAATAAGAGTTTATAACTCATAAGCCTTTATGACCAATGTATCAACGTTGTCTTTGTCCCTTACATCCGGAAAGAACTAGAGGCATGGACCGTATCACCCTCGTAATAGCTCAATCCAAGTTTCTTGATCCAGGACGGACTTCCAGAGAATGGTGAGTCCAATATCACATATTGACTCAACCAAGCATGGCCATGCATTTCTCAGTCCAGTTCCATCAAGGGGCCCATGGATGCAACTCCTGTCATACAGGAGGACAAATCCCATATCTGCTCACACACAAACACCCAAATGATTCGTAACATGCCCAACAACCACCCTTATCATCAACCTTTCTCAAGGAAGACTTTAGATGACATCAAAGCACGCTCTTCCTCACTTGATGAATGCTGTGACTTCAGGTCAAAGGACCACAACACTATTGTCAATTGAGACCTACTCGTGACACGATTGGATGACAATCCACAGAGTAGTCTCAGGTTGGGTCTGTCCAGTACAACTTGTTCACTAACAAGTACCCACGTGATGACTTGATATCACAATATCATGACCTGTGAGAACCGGTCATCAGTCAACGTACGTGCTAGCCTTCATGTACCATCATCACCCTTAGCTTCTATGATGATACTCGACCAGGGACCTTTTAAGGTTACATGCAATCTGAAAGTGCAACCAGATCTGATATACTCTAGAGTGGGGGGGGGGGGTGAATAGAGTATATGGTGCTTTAAAAGCTTTTAAAGACTTTTACAACAATTGTTGTAATAAGTGTGAGCAGGGAAGCAAATATAAATCTAATCACAGAACTAAGCTATGCAAAAACTAAGCACAGACAAATCAAGGCCAGAAACAAAAAGTAAACAAGCAGAACCAGAAGACACAAGGAAATATAGTGGTTCCCCAAACTTGGGTACATCCACTCTTCTACCACCCTAGGTAGGAATCCACTGCAGGATGAGTTGATCAGGTGTCCTGGGCACCAATGAGCTTTTGATAAGGTGCTCAAAAACCAAAGCAGATTTTTTGATCAGGTGTCTTGCCACCAATGAGCTTTTGATAAGGTGCTCAAAAACCAGATTCAAACTTTTGAAGGGAGTTTGAGAAACCCTTTACAGAATGGGGGTGAGAGAGTGATGGCAGTCTTCTCTTTCTCAAACAACTGAGAAGACTATGTGGATTGATGTCAAAGCTCCCCCTGAATCCTTGAAATCTTCAGGAAGAAAAGCTTTGCTTGAGGGTGATAGGCCTTCAAATATAGAACTCCAGCAATGGATGATTTCAGCAATGGCTGAAATGTTGAGTGTCTGGAGTCTTGAAAATGATGTTGGCCTTGAACACTTTGAAAGATGAAGAGATTTTGAAAGCTTGATCTCTTTGATGAGTGTTCTTCAGAATTCTTTTTGACAGAAGATTTTGAATGAGTCTCAGTACTCTGTATTGTGTGTTCTCTTCTTGTTAATGTCTATTGATTCAAAAAACATTCTGTCTTTTATTCTCTGTTCCAGAATAGAATATCATTCTCTGTCAAAGATAGCCGTTGGTCTGCATTGATTGCATTCTTAATTGCAAAAACTCTTCTGGAGGAAAGTCCACAGAATTATTCCTTGAAAGATCCCTTGAAACTTGGTCCAGAAATAAATAAAAACGGCTAGCAAATCTCTGAATTAATTGCATAATAACTCCTGTCTGATTTGAATTTGAATTCTGAAGATTATCTGAAATCGTCGAACTGAGCTCTGCTATCGTCGAGCTGAGCTCAGCGAACAGGAAATCTCAAGCAGCAAAATAATCGTCGATCTGAGCTCAAAGATCGTCGAACTGAGCTCAGAGATAAAGATCCAAAGCAGAGTTAAAATCATCGAACTGAGCTCACCGATCGTCGAATGGAGTTCGACGATATTGTGAAGTTGAGCTCAGCGATCGTCGAGTGGAGTTCGACGATCTGTCGAAGTTGAGCTCGACGATCGTCGATCTGAGTTCGACGAATCATCGTGCTGAGCTCGACGATCAGACTTGGTCTCCAGTCAGAAAAACTTGGTCTTCAGGGCAGCTTCCAATCCTAGACTTCTAACCCTTAGACTCAATTCTAATTGACCTATTAAGCTATACAGAAGGTCAAGTAAAGGTTCCTAGAGACATAGTGATCCTGACCCAAATTAGTAATAGGGTGTTCCAACAATCTCCCCCTATTTGGTTTAGGATTACTATTTACAGATTTTGGAAAAATTCAAATAACAACATACAATCAGAAAAGCATAAAAACAACATACAAACATTGCAGAAACATCACAGATATATATATATATATATATATATATATATATATATATATATATGACATCCAGATAGCAGTCAGAAAATCCAAAGATTGTCACCTTACAAAGTCACTTCTTCTCTTTGCCTTTAACCATTTTGATTTCTCTGTTAGAGTTCAGGGCTTCTTGTTTGGATCTGGTGTCATCTGCTGCACCCAAATAAATTTGCTTAGTAGCCCTGGGAACCACAGCAGCAGGATGCAATTCCATATATCTTTCTGCATCAAAGAATTTGCTGGAAGCATATCTCTCTAACTCCTTTTGTCTTTGCTCTGACATGGTAGAAATATTGGAAGTGTCTAGCCCTTGTTCTTTGGCCTTCTTTATCTGATCTAATGCAGCCAACTCCTTCATCCTAGCAGTCCAAGCAGATGGATTCTTTTCAGGGTCCTCAAATGGTACAGGTGGCTCATACCTGTTGGAAGAAGTTTCTTGAGGAGGCCTGGCAGACACTATCTCTCTGAGCTTGTAGGGGAATGGACCAGAAGTAGTATCAGATGGAACATGTCCTCCCCTGGAATATAGGTGCTGCCTGGAATGCCCTTTAGAATAAACCTGAAAATCTCTCTGATTTCCCCTATATCCTCCTCTCCTAGAAAAAGAGCCCCTAGACTGGCTATCCCTTTGATAGGATCTGGCATGGGGTTGATAGGGAGCCTGGCTTTTAGCTGGGGCTTGACTTGCAGAGCTGCCACCTGCACCTGCATCAAGAGGAGGTGGTGGAGGAGGATGAGGGTGCTGGAACTGGGAGGAGCCCTTCTCATACTTTCTCTTCTTCTTCATGGCCTTGAGCTGTTTTTTAGAATACTGCATCCAATGTTCTGTAATTTGGCAGTTAAGAATATAGTATGGAATATCATTATTATCCTTGACTTTTGCAGAAGGGACCCTTTTCATTGCCTTGCTCCTAGCTTTCCTTTTCCTTGCAATGGTAGCAGCTGAATCATCAGAGTCTGTTTTGAATTCATCAGATTCAGAACTCTGGTCATCATATATAGCATCAATTTTCTTCATCAAATCTTTCTTCAGTTGAGCAGAGGCAGAAGAGACAGAAGCTGAAATAGCAGCAGCAGGGACAGCAGCAGAGACAGCAGCAAATACAGCAGCAGATACAGGAGGAGAAGCAGAACCAACAACAGCAACAGCAGGAGTGATGGCAGCAGCAACTTTAGTAACATCAACAAAATCTGCAGCAGGCTCAAAATCAGTGGCCTCTGTCATCAGAAAATCCTTGGATATTGGCTCATCAGAAACAATTGGGATTTCAGCAGCAGCAAAGACAGTCCTTTCTTCAACAGCAGCAGTAGCAGCAATTACTGAGAGTACAAAAGAAGATATAATGCTGGGGTCACAGCCAGAGAAAGGCACCAGTGCCTTGGACAGGTCTTCTGAGGGCTAGACAGCATTACTCTTAGGCAAACAACTGAAAAAGGCAGTATCAAAGGCTGAGAGCAAGGACTTTAGGTCTAGTGCTAGAACTGGAGTAGGAGGCACAGCAGCAAGAGCAGAAGAGGCAGCAGACACAGAAATATCATCAGCAGCAGCAGCAGTATCATCAACAGCAGGAGCAGAGACAGCAGCAGCAACAGCATGAAAGCTTGCTTCATATGGCATCTCCCCCTGCCTAGATGCAGATACATCTGTATCAAGGCACACTGCTGGAGGTGCTGCCTGAGGAAGGAGGGAGGAAAGCCTGGCAGAGAGAGCTGCCACTGACAGTTGTAGAGGAGCCAAAGAGGTCTCTAAGAGCAGAGAGAGCCTGGGGGCAATGAGCTCATACAACTTATCAGCCAGGGCTGAGAGGTCTACCTGCTCAAGAATAGGAGCAGAGGTAGATGGAATGTGGATAGCTGAGGAGGCTGGAAGTGGAGGGCTGGAGAGTGGAATGAATGGCTCAGGTGTGGGGATGGTGGAAATGGAGGACAAGGGGATGGATATGGATGAAGTGAATGTTGGTTGGTCAATGATATGGTGGAGGAGATCTTGGAATGAAGTTGAGGAGGAGGGTAATTCTGGAGGAGAGGATGGGGAATCATCCATATAGGAGTCATCCAGGAGGGTGAAGGATGGAATAGATGGAGAAGATGATGTAATAGCTGGTGGAGGGTAGGAGAACAGTGGTTGGAAGTGGTCTGCAGGTGGAGGTGAAATGGGTTCTGGAGATGGAATTGTTGTTGGAGATGGGCTGGAGATGGTAATGGTGGATGGAGCTGGAATGGTGGATGGTAGAGGTAAGGTTGGACTTGGAGGAGGAGAAGAGGCAGCAACAGCAGCAGCCAGGTCCTCTGCAGGAGCAGTGACCTGTGGGAGAGTGACTCTTTGAGTCCTAGTGCCTGAAGGAGCACTAGAGGAGGGCCTGCTTGGCTTGCTGATTTGCCTGTCCCACTTGCCAAAGAGGGCACAGGTGAGTCTCTTGGAGGCATTTATGTGCACTCCAGAGGAGACCAGCAAGGTAGGGCACCTTGTCTGCAGGAAGACTCCAAGAATCCTTCCAAAATTAACAAAGCATTTGTTGATCTTCTTCTTGATGAGGTCAAAGAACACCTCTCTCCAGTTCAAACTTTTCTTATCTACCAGAGCTCCCATGAGGCAGAGCTGATGTCTGGAGATAGTATCATGAGCTGAGTGCTTTGCCAGCAGCACTTTTCCTACAACATCTGCTAGGAACCTGTATTCAACAGACAAGTTCCTTTTGAACAACTTGCTAGGGTTTCCCTCTGGATGACCCATCCTGGCAAGTATGGCAGAAAACTCCTCTCCAGATAATTCAGCAGAATCATCTCCATTCCTTAGTCCAAAAACCTTTGTTAGAATGATAGGGGTCAAGGGTACCTGGTTTCCAGCAATGGAGCCAACTATAGTAGAGTTGTCCAGATTATGAGCAGTGTAAACCCATTCCTTGATTTCATCTGAGGCCAGCTTTATCCTGGTGGTCATGAGGGCAGACAAGTTCTGATCCTTGAATAAACTCAGAATGTCTTGGAATATTTGATCAGTAGTGTTGAACGATTCCAGATCAATGTCGAATCCAGCATCGAACTTCATGGCGGCTAGAACTGCGACTGACACAGCCATTGTACCTGAAAAAATTCAACAAACAAAACGACCAAGCGTAGAACTGTTTGGAGGGAAAGAAAATCCTTGCAGAGAAATCGAAAGCGCAAGAGAGAACGACGACGAAAAATGAGTTTTATATTAGGGTTCGACGCAGAATTGGAAAGATCGTTGAACTCAGTTCGACGATCGAGGCTTCTAAAGGAATCTGAAGAGACTCCAACATCGTCGATCTCCGTTCGACAATCTTGGAAAGCGTCGAGCTCCGTTCGACGATCGTTCAGGGAACAAAATCGTCGAGCGCCGTTCGACGATCGTTGACCGGAAGAGATAGTTCATACTATCTGAGAGGCGCTGAACTCAGTTCGACGATTCTGGAAATCGTCGATCTCCGTTTGACGATCTTAGGGGAAATCATCGAGCGCAGTTCAGAGATCAGAAAATTCTAGACACTAAGAAAAATCAGAATTTTTGCCTAGTCTTGGTCCATTTTTAGCTTTTAAAATCTTGGAGATTATTTAAGACTTCCTCCATCTAACATTCCTAACTGATTTAGGAAGAAAGTGTGTTTCTTTTCATCCAAAGGCATGGTGAAAATATCTCCCCTTTGTAAATCAGTTGGGATATATTGCAATTCAATTTTATTCTTTTCAACATTATCCCTTAAGAAATGATGCCTAATCTCTATGTGTTTTGTCCTACTATGGAGGACTGGATTTTGAGCTATGGAAATAGCACTTGTATTGTCACAAAAGATTTTAGACTTCTCTAAGTTGTAACCATAGTCTAGGAGTTGGTTTTGAATCCACAATATTTGTGAACAACAACTGCCTGCAGCCATATATTCAGCTTCAGCAGTTGAAGTTGACACAGATGTTTGTTTCTTGCAAAACCAAGAGACAAGTCTGTCACCAAGGAACTGACAAGTTCCACTGGTGCTTTTCCTGTCAATTCTGCATCCAGCATAATCAGCATCAGAGAATCCAGTTAAATCAAATGCTGAATCTTTTGGATACCAGAGTCCTAGATTTGGACAACTTTTAACATACCTGAGAATCCTCTTTACTAATGTTAGGTGTGACTCTCTAGGGCTTACTTGGAACCTAGCACATATACATGTAGCAAACATTATATCTGGTCTACTAGCTGTAAGATACAGTAAAGAGCCAATCATTGCTTTATATGTTGTCTGATCAACAGGTTTCCCATGTTCATCAGCATCCAGTACAGCATTGGTAGGCATGGGTGTTTTCATACAAGATGCCTCAGACATACCAAATTTCTTAACCAGTTCATTAGCATATTTGGTTTGAGAAATAAAGATGCCTTCAGCATGTTGTTTGACTTGCAATCCTAGGAAGAAGGATAGCTCACCCATGCTACTCATCTCAAATTTAGAATGCATCAGGTTAGAAAACCTTCTGCACAATTTTGAGTCAGTAGAACCAAAAATGATATCGTCTACATAAATTTGCACTAGTAGGGTATGGGACTTATGGGTTCTAATAAAAAGAGTTTGGTCTACTCTACCCCTTATAAAACCATTTCCAAGAGAAAGCATGCTAAGGTCTCATACCATGCTCTAGGAGCTTGCTTGAGACCATATAATGCTTTGTTCAGTCTAAAAACATAATCAGGATAAGTTGGAGAGATAAAACCTGGAGGTTGTCTGACATAAACTTCCTCTTTGATGTCTCCATTCAAGAAAGCACTTTTGACATCCATCTGATAGACTTTGAAGCCTTTGTGAGCTGCATAAGCTAGAAATATCCTGATGGCTTCTAATCTTGCAACATGTGCAAAAGTCTGGTCGTAGTCAAATCCTTCTTCTTGAGAATATCCCTGAGCAACTAGCCTTGCCTTGTTCCTTATTATTACTCCTTGATCATCCAGTTTGTTTCTGAATACCCATTTTGTTCCAACAATGGAATGATCCTTAGGCTTTGGCACTAGTTCCCATACTTTGTTCCTCTCAAATTGATGCAACTCCTCTTGCATTGCAATGATCCAGTGTGGATCTTGCTCTGCATCTTGAATGGACTGAGGTTCAATTTGAGATAGGAAGCAGGTGTGCAACAGGTTTTGGTTGACCTGATTTCTGGTTTGCACACCAGCTGAGATTTCTCCAGTTATTTGGGTAATTGGATGATCTCTTGATGTTACTAAATCAACAGGGGGTGTTGATTGTTCACCAACCTGTGTTGTTGTTTCCTCTTGTGGTACAACAACTGGCTCTTCAAGTGGTGGTTCAATATGTTGAGCATTGCCTTCATCTTCACTGCTTTCTTCTTCTTGAGCAACCTGTAACTTGTTCATATCTTCAACTAGAGAATGTTCCTGCAAAGGTTCTATGGTAGAAGAAATCTTCTCCTTGAAAGACATGTTAGTTTCATCAAAAGAAATATGAACAGATTCCTCAATTTTCAAAGATGATTTATTATAGACCCTATAGGCCTTGCTGATCATGGAGTATCCCAGAAACACTCCTTCATCAGCTTTGGCTTGAAATTTTGCTAAATATTTCTTGTCATTATTGTGAATATAGCAAATACAACCAAAAATTCTAAAATAGTCAACTTTAGGTTTCTTCCCTTTGAGTAATTCATAGGGAGTCTTTCCCTTTAGTTTATGTATCAGACTTCTGTTCAGCACATAGTTGGAGGTGTTCACTGCCTCTGCCCAAAAGGATAGAGGTAGATGAGCATCTGACAACAATGTAGTGGCAGATTCAATAAGGGTTCTATTTTTCCTTTCAGCTACCCCATTTTGTTGAGGAGTTCTAGGAGCTGAGAAAGTATGCCTGATCCCTTCACTCTGACAGAACTCTTGCATAAGAAGAGAATCAAACTCTGTCCCATGATCACTTCTGATCAGGGCAATGTGAGTATTGAACTCAATCTGTATACATTTGAGAAACTCTGTCAGACACTTAAAGTTATCAGACTTCTTCCTTAGAAAGAACACCCAAGTGAATCTAGAGAAGTCATCTACAATTACTAAAGTGTAGGATTTCCCTCCTAGGCTTTGTACTGTGATGGGTCCAAATAGATCCATGTGTAACAGATACAATATCCTAGGTGAATCACTCTTATTAAGTGACTTAAAACTGTTTTTAGTTTGCTTGCCTAATTGACAGGCCTTGCAGAGTCCTTCCTTCTTGTAGGGGCCAGAAGGTAGTCCTCTAACAAGGTTGTCCTTGGATAGCCTAGCAATAGTTCTAAGGTTTAGGTGTCCTAGTCTCTTATGCCATAAAACATTTGGTCTACAGACTGAATTAAACAAGCAGATATCTATATCAGTTGAAAGAAAATCTACTAAGTAGATGTTACCTTTCCTTTTACCTGTCAACACAGTTGTGTTGTCCTCTGACTTGATTTTGCATAAGGTCTTGTTGAAGGTCACCTGGTAGCCTTCATCACACAGCTGACTGATGCTGATTAAGTTGTGCTTCAGTCCTTCCACATATGCTACCTTCTTGAAGGTTACTGAACCAATCTGGACTGTACCATATCCTTTAGTATGTCCAAAGTTGGAGTCACCAAAGATAACTTTGGGTCCAAGCTTGGCTCTGAAGGATGTGAGGTTGTCCTTATTCCCTGTCATGTGCTTAGAGCACCCACTATCCAAATACCATTGCTGGTTAGATGTTGGATAGGTCTTCAACTGCACATAAAGCAATTCATTTGTTTTTGACCCAGTTTGCCTTGGGCCTAGGTTGATAGCCTTTAAATTCAGAAATGAAAGACATCCCTAGTTGACTCTTATATCCTTCAAGATGATATCTCCTTGGAGGTAAAATCCATTCAGTATAAGGGTTAAAGGTTTGGGATGAAGAACCCTCAGGATTCAATTTTGATTTGCCTTTGAAAAATTTTCCAGAGCTCTGACCTCTGTTCGACGATCTTGGAGCTGAGTTCGACGATCTTGAGTCAGATCGTCGAGCTTCGTTCGACGGTCGACTATGGGTGAGGTCAGGTATATGAGATCGTCGAGCTGCGTTCGACGACTTTGGCTGAGATCGTCGATCAGCGTTCGACGATTTTGCCTGAGATCGTCGAGCTGCGTTCGGCGATCGTCGATCTTCATTCGGCGATCGTCGAGCTTCGTTCGACGATTTCTGCTGGGACTTAAATTTCTGAGGCAGATCAGAATTTTTCCTAGCAACCTCTACAACTCCCTTTCCCTTGTCAGAGATAAACTTGATGGGAGTTGTTAGAACAATAGGTTGGCTGGATGAGGCACCCAAGCCCAGTGTACTGTTAAATCTAGAGTTCACTGTGCTTGTGATGTCCATCAGCTTGATGCTTCTCCAATTAAGGGATTCTTCAAGCTTCTTGGCCTCAGAGAGCTCACTTTTCAGTGTAGCTATCTGTTCCCTACAGTTCTCCAACTCCTGAGAGAGTTTGAGGTTTTCTGACTTTAAACCATTGTGTTCAGATAAATGATTTCTGAGAGAGATAATCTCTTTCTCAGACTTTAGCAGGTCTAAACACAGTGCTTTAAATTCAGATTTAAAATCTTCTGAAGTAAAATCAAAAGAACTAATTACCTGATCTTCTTCAGGTTGGGTTTCTGAGTCTGACTCTGACTCCTCTTCCTCTGAGTTGTGCTGTGAGGCATTAATTGCCATCATGCAAAATTCCTTTTCTTCTGCATCATCCTCATCATCACTGGAGCTGGAAGAGGCTTCTGATTCCTCTTCTGTCTCACTCCAGGATTCAGCAACAAACCCTTTTCTTGTATGCTTATTTTTGCTTGAAGAAGGTTTGCCACTTCCATTCCTTTTGGAGTCTTTCTCCTTTCTTCTTTCTTTTCTGTCCCTTCTGTCCTTGGTCTTGTTCTCTGGACAGTCAGGAACTATGTGCCCTGATTTCCTGCAACCAAAGCAAATAATGTCTTTGTTATTACCAATGGACTTGTCATACCTTGGCTTATCCTGCTCCTTGTATGATCTTCTTCTGAAGTCCTTTCTGGCCATCTTGTAGAATCTTTTGGCCAACAAGCTGAGTAGTTCATCATTGCCTGTGCTCTTATCTTCAGGCAGATCCTCAGTTGCCTTAAAGGCTATGGTCTTCTCTTTCCTTGTGGCTGGTGAAGCAGCCTTCTGTTCTTCCTCTCTATTCTTGATGAGTAGCTCATAAGACTTAAGCTTACCCAACAAGGCTTCAGTGGTGATTTCATTCAGACTTCTGGCATCCTTGATTGGCCAGATTCTTGAATCCCAAGTGCTGGGGAAGCACATTAGGATCTTGTCATTGAGTTCTGTCAGAGAAATCTCTTTGTCTAATGTCCTTAGTCACTGACAATCAGACTCAGTCTGTTGTACATGTCACTGACTCAGTCTCTCCTTCTTGAAGTTCTCATATTGGGAGATGAGATGGGATCTTCTGTCCTTTCTCTCATCAGCTGAGCCTGAGACTATTTCTGAAAGTCTATCCCAAATTTTCTTGGCTGAGTTGCATTCAGCTACCTTTTGGAATATGTCATCTGACATTGTCTGGGCTAGAATGTTCATAGCCTTGGCATCAGCTACTTTCCATTTTTTGATGTCAGCATCTGTTCCTGATGGAGGTGGAACAGCATTTGTGCTTGTGCTCTCTGGGGGTCTTGGACACACTGTCAAAACAGAATTAAATATATCTTCGTCAATAGAATTCATGTAGAGTCTAATCCTTGCTTTCCAAAGTGCAAACTTGGAAAGATTGCACACTGGAGGTCTGGTGCTAGCATAATCTTTGTTTTGGGCCATGAGTTGTGCAAACAAAATCTAATAATAAAATACAAAAGAAAAACAGATCTAGTTTAGGATCTTGGGGTTCAGGTATTAGCCTGTACAACCAATCAGGTATGGTATGTTTAACCAACCTCCCTCTGATACCAATTGAAAGTGCAACCAGATCTGATATACTCTAGAGGGGGGGGTGAATAGAGTATATGGTGCTTTAAAAGCTTTTAAAGACTTTTACAACAATTGTTGTAATAAGTGTGAGCAGGGAAGCAAATATAAATCTAATCACAGAACTAAGCTATGCAAAAACTAAGCACAGACAAATCAAGGCCAGAAACAAAAAGTAAACAAGCAGAACCAGAAGACACAAGGAAATATAGTGGTTCCCCAAACTTGGGTACATCCACTCTTCTACCACCCTAGGTAGGAATCCACTGCAGGATGAGTTGATCAGGTGTCCTGGGCACCAATGAGCTTTTGAAAAGGTGCTCAAAAACCAAAGCAGATTTTTTGATCAGGTGTCTTGCCACCAATGAGCTTTTGACAAGGTGCTCAAAAACCAGATTCAAACTTTTGAAGGGAGTTTGAGAAACCCTTTACAGAATGGGGGTGAGAGAGTGATGGCAGTCTTCTCTTTCTCAAACAACTGAGAAGACTATGTGGATTGATGTCAAAGCTCCCCCTGAATCCTTGAAATCTTCAGGAAGAAAAGCTTTGCTTGAGGGTGATAGGCCTTCAAATATAGAACTCCAGCAATGGATGATTTCAGCAATGGCTGAAATGTTGAGTGTCTGGAGTCTTGAAAATGATGTTGGCCTTGAACACTTTGAAAGATGAAGAGATTTTGAAAGCTTGATCTCTTTGATGAGTGTTCTTCAGAATTCTTTTTGACAGAAGATTTTGAATGAGTCTCAGTACTCTGTATTGTGTGTTCTCTTCTTGTTAATGTCTATTGATTCAAAAAACATTATGTCTTTTATTCTCTGTTCCAGAATAGAATATCATTCTCTATCAAAGATAGCCGTTGGTCTGCATTGATTGCATTCTTAATTACAAAAACTCTTCTCGAGGAAAGTCCACAGAATTATTCCTTGAAAGATCCCTTGAAACTTGGTCCAGAAATAAATGAAAACGGCTAGCAAATCTCTGAATTAATTGCACAATAACTCCTGTCTGATTTGAATTTGAATTCTGAAGATTATCTGAAATCGTCGAACTGAGCTCTGCTATCGTCGAGCTGAGCTCAGCGAACAGGAAATCTCAAGCAGCAAAATAATCGTCGATCTGAGCTCAAAGATCGTCGAACTGAGCTCAGAGATAAAGATCCAAAGCAGAGTTAAAATCGTCGAACTGAGCTCACCGATCGTCGAATGGAGTTCGACGATATTGTGAAGTTGAGCTCAGCGATCGTCGAGTGGAGTTCGACGATCTGTCGAAGTTGAGCTCGACGATCGTCGATCTGAGTTCGACGAATCGTCGTGCTGAGCTCGACGATCAGACTTGGTCTCCAGTCAGAAAAACTTGGTCTTCAGGGCAGCTTCCAATCCTAGACTTCTAACCCTTAGACTCAATTCTAATTGACCTATTAAGCTATACAGAAGGTCAAGTAAAGGTTCCTAGAGACATAGTGATCCTGACCCAAATTAGTAATAGGGTGTTCCAACACAATTCACAAGATTCTCACTAGAGTTGATCATTTAGGTATCGTATACCCATCGATCTAGTATGACCATCATGCTTTCTCTGCACGAGAGGCTTTGTCAGTGGATCCGTAATATTCTCCTCAGTCGGCACTCTGCAAATGTTCACATCTCCTCGTTCGACAATCTCACAAATAAGATGAAACCGCCGAAGTATGTGCTTGGAGCGCTGATGGGATCTAGGTTCCTTAGATTGTGCAATTGCACCATTGTTATCACAGTAGAGAACTACGGGACCAACAATGCTAGGAACTACATCAAGCTCGCCGATGAATTTCCTAATCCATACAGCCTCCTTCGCCGCATTAGCTGCGGCGATATACTCGGCCTCTGTTGTAGAATCAACAACTGTCTCTTGCTTGGAACTCTTCCAGCTCACAGCTCCTCCATTTAGGCAAAACACAAAACCTGACTGAGACTTGGAGTTGTCTCTATCAGTTTGGAAGCTAGCATCCGTGTAACCACTTACAACGAGCTCTTCCTCTCCACCATATACCAAGAACACATCCTTAGTCCTTATCAAGTACTTCAGGACATTCTTGACTGTAATCCAGTGACACTCACCGGGGTCTGACTGATACCTGCTAGTCATGCTCAAAGCAAAGGAGACATCGGGTCGAGTACATAACATCGCGTACATGATTGATCCAATTGCCGAAGCATATGGAATCAACTTCATGCGGTTCTTATCTTCACAAGACTTTGGACACTGGTCCTTAGAGAGATTCACACCATGAGACATGGGCAAAAATCCTTTCTTGGACTCAAGCATGTTGAACCGCTTCAACACCTTTTCGATGTACGTACTCTGTGTCAAACCCAACAACTTCTTCGATCTATCTCTATAGATCTTAATACCGAGTATATAAGTCGCTTCACCCAAATCCTTCATTGAAAAACAGTTCCCTAGGTTGTTCTTAACAACTTTCAAGGTAGGAATGTCATTCCCAATCAACAGTATGTCATCTACATACAATATCAGGAAGACAACAATGCTCCCACTGATTCGCTTGTAAACACAAGGCTCATCTTCATTCTTGATGAAACCAAACTCTTTGATTTTCTCATCAAAACGAAGATTCCAACTTCGAGAGGCCTGTTTCAGTCCATAGATGGACTTATTCAGCTTGCATATTTTAGTGGCTTGATCTGGGGATACAAAACCCTCGGGTTGTGTCATATACACTTCCTCAAGGAGGTTTCCATTAAGGAAAGCCGTTTTGACATCCATCTGCCAGATCTCGTAGTCATAATACGCAGCAACAGCAAGCAATATCCTTATGGACTTTACCATGGCAACACGAGAAAAGGTCTCATCATAGTCAATACCATGAATTTGCTTGAAACCCTTAGCCACCAGTCGCCCTTTGAATGTCTGTACATTCCAATCCATGTCGGTCTTCTTCTTGAAGACCCACTTGCACCCTATGGGTCGTACCCCTTCAGGTGGTTCCACCAAGTTCCAAACTTGGTTTGCATACATGGAGTCCATTTCGGATTTCATAGCCTCAAGCCATTTGTCGGAGTCCGGTCCATTTATAGCCTCTTGGTAGGTTGCTGGTTCATCATCATGATCCATAAGCGACATATTACCTATTTGAGACACGAGAAATCCATATCTCTCAGGCTCAAACCTTGGTCTACCAGATCTACGTAGGACTTGTGTTCCTTGAGCAAGTTCTCTAGCTACAACATCTTGTAGTCCTGTCTCAGAATCCAATTCTGGTTCATTCACTACATGTGATTCTTGAACTTCTTCAAGCTCTACCTTTTCAGTCTTTCTTGATAAGAACTCTTTCTCCAAGAAGACACCAGTCCTTGCGACAAACACTTTGCCCTCAGACGGTAGGTAAAAGTAATACCCTTTCGTTTCCTTAGGATATCCCACCAGATAACATTTATCCGATTTGGGTTCCAGCTTGTCAGACATTTGACGTCTCACGTATACCTCACAGCCCCAAATTTTAATGAACGACATACTAGGACGCTTCCCAGTCCATATCTCATATGGTGTCTTCAGAACCGTTTTCGTTGGAGCGCGATTCAATGTCATTGCAGCAGTCTCTAAAGCAAAACCCCAAAAGGAAACAGGCAAGTCTGCATGACTCATCATCGAACGTACCATGTCTAACAGAGTACGATTTCTCCTCTCAGACACACCATTATGTTGTGGTGTTATAGGTGGAGTGAGCTGTGATACAATACCACACTCTTTCAGATGATCACGGAACTCATGACTCAGGTATTCGCCACCTCGATCAGATTGGAGTGCTTTAACCCTTTTACCCAACTGGTTTTCTACTTCATTCTTGAACTCTTTGAACTTTTCAAAGGTCTCGGATTTGCACTTCATAAGATACACATATCCGTATCTACTGAAATCATCAGTAAATGTAACAAAGTAGAAATACCCACCTCTAGCCATGGAATTCATGGGTCCGCATACATCACTATGTACAACACCCAAGAGATCCTCAGCCCTCTCAGTATAACCAGTGAAAGGAGATTTAGTCATCTTGCCTAACAAATAAGATTCGCATCGCTCAAATGATTCATAATCAAATGAGTCCAAAAGTCCATCTCTATGGAGCTTGGATATGCGCTTCTCGTTGATATGGCCCAAACGACAATGCCAGAGAAATGCAGGGTTCGAGTCATTTGTTCTTAGTCTTTTATTATTTTCTACATTACAGATCAGATGGTCCAAGTTCAAAACATAAAGACCATTAAACAATTGGGCTACGGCATAACAAACATCATTCTTAAATATAGAACAACAGTTGTTCTTAATTATAAAAGAAAATTCAATCATGTCCAAACATGAAATAGATATAATGTTTCTAGTTATGGCCGGAACAAAATAACAATTATCTAGTTCTATTACAAGCCCACTGGGCAAAGAAAGACGGTAAACCCCTACGGCTACAGCAGCAACTCTTGCTCCATTGCCGACGCGGAGGTCCACCTCCCCTTTACTCAGCAATCTTCTCCTTCCCAGTTCATGCACATTCGTACAAATGTGGGAACCACATCCGGTATCCAATACCCAAGATGAAGGAGTAGAAAGGTTTATCTCTATAACGTAAACATTTGAAGCGGAAGTCATACCTCCCTTCATTTTCTGTAGATCTTCAATGTACGAAGGACAGTTCCTCCTCCAATGACCAACCTTGCCACAGTGGTGTCATTTCCCTTCCTTCACAGTGCTTTTCTTTTTCATCAGTGCAGAAGACTTGGGCTCAAGATATGACTTAGGTCCCACCTTCGTCTTCTTTGAGCCCTTGGCCTTGCCCTTGCCCTTATGCACCATCAGTATGGGGCTGGCAGGCTTGGCCTTCTTCATATTGATTTCGGCAGTTCTCAACATGCCTAGGAGTTCGGGCAGTGTCTTGTCTATTTCATTCATGTTGTAGTTCAAGACGAACTGCTCATAACTGTCCAACAACGATTGCAGGATCAGATCTGTGGCCAACTCTTGACCAAGAGGAAAACCCAGCCTTTCAAGGTTCTCTATATACCCAATCATCTTGATTACGTGAGCCCTACTGAGTCTCGAACTCCCATCTTGCACTGAAACAATGCTTTTGTGACGTCGAACCACTCTTGACGAGCCTGCCCTTGAAACATTTTCTTGAGATGCTCGTCAATGTCCTTGCACCCCATGTTCTCATGTTGCTTCTGAAGCTCAGAGTTCATAGTGGCAAGCATAAGGCATTCGACATCTAAAGCATCATCAGTATACTTCTTATAAGCATCCTTCTCAGCACGGGAAGAGTTCCCGGTAGGCACCTTGGGGGCTTCTTCTTCCAAGACATAGAGCTTTAGCTCTTGCCTGAGAACAATCCTCAGGTTCCTGTACCAGTCCATGTAATTAGTCCCACTAAGCTTATCCTTCTCAAGGATGGCTCTCTGAGACAACGTGGAGTGTGAAACACTTGCCATGGAATTCTACGAGAATTTATGCAGAATAAAATCAGTACCAAAATTTCAAATACAATTTATTTTAATTTGGACTTCAATTAAAACACTCCCACTATTTTATTCGAAATGATAGCCCTCACTAACAATTCGGAGAGTTCATGCGAGCTACTCTCTTAGTGGACAAGATCCGTATTTCACCAACACAATGAGTCAGCTTTGGCTTTCCTCTCACGATGCAGTTATTTAGGTAGGCAACGCTTGCCAATTGCATTCTCATGCAATTCTTGTATGATTGGTGAATAACTCCTTACTCGCATCCATCATATGGTGCATGCCAACCCTATGCCTCTAGGCACTCAATCTTTGAGGTCACCTAGCTAAGCTGGACCCGATGTTGACAGTGGGATATCATAATTATCCGCTCGCACCCTTACCAAGATAGATTAATGCACTTTGCTTTGGCAAGCCCACACTTCATCGATCGAGGCAGGAAGAGTGTCATCCATCGGAAGGCATCCGAACACTTAATATTTGATGAAGGGATTTTGATTATAGGTTAACAGTTAACCATGATCAACATTTGATCAATGTGCATATCCAAAGAAAAACAATTTTTCTAAAACCACATGCATCCCTTATGTGCACAACCTGACACCATCAACATTTGATAGAAGGAAGGGCTAAATCTGAACATCCGGAAACTTCCAAATCCTCAGATTTACATGCATTGGATAAAAGCAAAGATAACTCAACTTAAAGCAGTTGACAAGCTCATCTCTCTATGTTGGATTCAAAATCCAAAACAAGCTCGAGGGATGGTTACTGCTAAGGAGACTACAATTTCTAACAATTAGAAATTTCCACGAAATTCCAGATGTTCTTGGCGGGGTACCAAGACTAAATCTAGACATTTAGAACACTTCTAAATGCCTAGGTTTACACGCACTGGAATAACAAAACTTCCAATACAACAATCATGGCCGAAACCTGGCTCTGATACCACTTGCGGGTTTCTCTATGAGGATGACACAACACTTGTGCACGCAGCGGAAGAATAAAAACATCAAGAAAACCCAAAAGAGATGGGATCGGGCCATGGTAGTTGAATCAAGAAGTTAACTTACAACTAGGCAAAAATTACCTCGGTGGCGTTGAGTCACAACTCAACGGAGATGCTCCAAGCTTCGTCTTCTTGCTGGTGGCGAGTTCTATGTGGAATGATATCCACGTCTCTGCAGAAATCCACACGAGCGGGAGAACACCGATTTTTCTGTCGCACGGACAATCGGGAAAGAGAATGACCGCACCTTGCTTTCCCACGGACTGCTAGGTCCGCGCCAGGGATAGCAACACCAGCGACGATCGCCGGTGTTGGGTACATTGGTTCTAATGTACCTGATTTGAAGAAGCCTCACCCTACTCAATGATATACATCAAAATGTATTTGATGTATTTTGAGTTGCCTTGTGCAGGTTAAGTATTTGCAGGGAAAGATGAAAAGTTTCTAAGTCCATGTGTCGACACCCAGGAGCAAAGTGTCGACACTTAAGAAGACTTGTGTCGACACCCAGGCAAGCAGTGTCGACACTTGGAGTAATAGTGTCGACACCAGGGATGCAGAGTCGACACCAGACAGAAAGTGTCGACACAAGGAGCTGTGTCGACACTCAATGAAGAAAAGTCCAGTGAAGCCGTGTCGACACTTAACAGTAGTGTCGACACCTTGAGGAACTGTGTCTACATCAGAAAGTGTCGACACTTGGAGGATGTGTCGACACTCTACAAAAGTCAGCAGAGTCTAAGTATAAGTGTCGACATAATGAACAATATGTCGACACACAGCAGAAGACTCAGCTCATGAAGAATGTGTCGACACAATGAAGAATGTGTCGACAAACAGCAGAAGACTCAGCTCATGAAGAATGTGTCGACACAATGAAGAATGTGTCGACACACAGCAGAAGACTCAACACATGAAGAAAGTGTCGACACAAGGAGCTGTGTCGACACTCAGCAAGTATCAACACAGAAGGCATGTGTCGACACCAAGAAGATGTGTCGACACTGAACAAGTTCAACACATGAAGATGTGTCGACACAAAGGAGTTGTGTCGACACTTACAAGAAATCAACAAAGTACTGAAGAACAAGTAGTTGTGTCGACACACATTAACAGTGTCGACACATAATGAAGAAGCTGTGTCGAGAAGTGAATTCTACAACACAAGGAGTTGTGTCGACACCTTGAAGGCAAGTGTCGACACTTAGTCTATAAGTGTCGACACTTAAAGACAGATTGTCTCGACACTTTCAGACAGTTACAGTTATTTCAAGAACTGACTGGATGACTTGACAGCTGCCATTCCAGCCGGTCTACTGCACCTGTCAGAGTTGTCAGAAATCAGTTAGGAACCGGATCAGTCGGTCACCATGAAGAAGGCCTATAAATAGGCTTATACTGTCAACAGAAAAAGATGATTGATTGATGATCAAGTGATTGAAAAAAGAAAAGAAGATCTAGCTATTCATTGAAGAATCAAGTGAAGATCTAAGAAGTTGGAGAGAGAGAGCTCCATCCAAGAAGACAGCCATTGGAACCAGGCTGTGAAGAAGGGTTCAGACCTAGTTCTGAATCTTAAGTTACAGTGATTGAAGATCAGCTGCAAAGAATCAATCCTATTGTGTTCTACATTCAAGAAGCTTTGAAGAAAAGCCAAGTGAGATTGTTCTCAGCAGAGTTCTTTCAAGAACTCATTAAGAACCTATCAACTCATCTCTCTATTCAGAGTTGTAGGTATATACACTTTGTATTCTTATTTTTTTGTAGGATCCTTAAGGATCTGAGTTGTAAGCCTGTAATTATAAATGCTGAGTGGTAGGGCCTGTGTGCCTGAGTGTAGGGGATTCTTATCTTTGAGTGTAGGCCTGTTGTGGCTGAGTGTAGGCCTGTTGTGGCTGAGTGTAGGCTTTGTGAAGAAGCTGAGTGTAGGTCTTTGGAGAAGACTGAGTTGTAGGGCCTTGGGCCTGAGCTGTAGGAACCTGTTTTGGGGTTCTGAGTGTAAGATCTGAGGATCTGAGATAGTGGAGGAGTTTGGCCGAATCTAGTACACTACTAGATAGGCGAAGGGGGAAAGTGGATGTACCCAAACCTTGGGGAACCACTATAAACCTGTGTGTTCACTGTGTGCATGTGATATTCTGTGATTGCTGATTGATTGCTGTGAAAAAGTAGTTATAACTCTGTGAAATAATCTGAATTCTGCCTAAAAAGTTAAAAAGATTTAAGCCACTTATTCACCCCCCCTCTAGGTGATTAGGTACAATATCTTTCAGCCGGAGAGGAGGAAGTCGACGGAGCGAGCACGGCGGCGGCGGAACCCTTCCGTCGGCGGGATTCGGGATCGGCGGAACCAAAGGAACGGCGGAACACTTCCGATTTGATCAGCGAGCTTCGATTCGACCAGAGAGATAAATCCCGAAAAACCCTAAGTATCCATTTATACCAAAGGCATAAACATACCTAGGAATATCGCTATCCGCAGAACACCCAGAAAATTAGGGTTCCAGAATCGGCATGAATCACCTAGCAGATTCGGCGAGAATCAGTCGGCGAGAATCAGATAGGATCGACGAGAACTAGTCGGCGAGTATCACTTAGGATCGACTAGAATCAGAGTACAATACTCGACGATACTCGTCGACCCGCGGTCGACGATACTCATCGATACTCGTCGATACTCGACGATACTCGTCGACCCGCGGTCGACGATACGCGACGATACTCGTCGATACTCATCGACTATTCTTACCAATCCTTCAAGGCAACATTTGCCCAACCCGACGATCCTTTAAGGCAACAATTTGCCCATAACCCCATTCAGGTCGGTGATTGGTAACCTTTACCAACACAGTCAGTCATCCAACTTCTCCACATCTCTTATACGCGACCCTGCAGGCTCATATCGCGTTGGCAGTGAGATTACATGTTTGACCACTTCTAGATCACCATGGTAACTCCAACACCCCATTGATCTCGCCACCTCTGAAAGCTACTACCTTCCAACTGGCCACCGTCAGCGACTGGTCAGACTGGGCCCTTACTGTCGAAGCTGCCCTTTCCACTCATGATCTCTGGGATCACATCATTGGTGCTCCCCCCACCTCTGCAAGCTCTCCTGCTCCCAGTTCTGCAAGCTCTACTATTATCAACTCTGTTTCCACCACCACCGCCGCCACCACCACTGCCGCAACCACCCATGATGATGTTACTCTGTGGCGACGTCGCGATCAGGCAATTCGGGCTTACATCTTGGAGTCTGTCGCTCGTCCGCTCATCACTTCCTTTGGTCGCCTCTCCTCCGCCCGCGCTATGTGGGAGTATCTTCGGGACAGATTTGTTCCTCGTGGTGGAGCTCGCCGTCATCGCCTCTTCTGCGATTCTCAGTCTGCTCGACAAGACGAGAGATCCATTCAGGATTTCTTCACCATGATGAGCACCTTCTAGCATGAATTGGATTCCATGGTCCATTTACCCTGCGGTTGTGCTCGCTCCTTGGAGTTTCAGCGCCATCTCTCCGAGGGTCATCTCCATCAGTTCATTGCTTCCCTGCGACCCGAGTTTGCTCTCCTAGCAGCTCAGCTCTTTCATCGAGTTCCTCTTCCTACTTTGGATGAAGCCCTGATTGCCCTGCTTGATGAATAAACTCGCCTTCGTCCTCAAGTGGATCCTCTGCCACCTCCTCAGACCGACACAGTTCTTATTGTTCGCCCACGTGACAGCACTATTACCTGCAACTACTGTAAAAAGGTGGGTCACATGAAGTTCAAGTGTCCCACTCGTCACCCACGACCTGATGAAAATCGTCGTAACAACCGCGGTCGGGGGCGGGGTCGTGATCAGAGTTCCAAACCCACAGCTGCAGCTGCTACAGATCGACTACAACGCCTCGAGGAACTACTCCTTTAGTCACCCGTGCTTCAACAAGCCACCTCTACAGCTCACAGCCTGTCTGTCGCTCCTGGTACTCCTATTGTTCAGGTTTCACCAACTGCTCCTTGGTATTTTGACTTTGGGGCCTCCTGCCACGTCACCAACAATTCAAAAATCCTCACCAATTGTACCTCCAACCCCACTCACCCACAGGTCACCACTACTGACGGGGGTTCTGTCCCCATTATGTAGTCTGGCTCAATCACCCCATGCTCTGCTCCCTTTGGTCATCTTACCCTCTCCAACGTCCATCATTCCCCTCACCTCCACATGAACCTTATTTTTGTTAGTGATCTTTGTGATATTGGCCTAACTGTTTTATTTTCCTCTTCTGACTGTGTTGTGTAGGATTCACAGACGGCTCAGAAGATTGGACGGGGACTGGTGGCCTGTATCAACTAGAGTACCTTCATATCCCACCATCATTACCTTCCTCACCTTCTGCTCTTTCTGTTGTCTCTGATGCCGACTTGTGGCACAGACGTTTAGGTCATTTGTCTGGTGACCGACTTCGAAGTATTATCTGCTCTGGAGCTTTGGGTCGTGTTTCTTCTTCCCCCCTCTCTGTCTGTACGAGCTGTCGTTTGGCAAAGCACATTGCTCTACCTTTTTCCAGCAGTGCTTCCCAAACTACAGCCCCCTTTGATTTAGTGCACTCTGACATTTGGGGCTCAGCCCCCATTGCCTCTCATTCTTGCTATCTTTATTATATCAGCTTTACTGATGACTTCTCTCGCTGTGTCTGGGTATATCTTTTACGATAACACTCTGAAATATCCACTGTGTATCACACGTTCACCACAATGATTCATACTCAGTTCGCGTGTCGCATTAAAATTTTTCGTTCCGACTGCGCTCAGGAGTTCCTCTCCTCCACCATGCGCGACCTCATCCAATCTCACGACACCCTCCATCAGCAGTCATGTGTGTACACCCACGAACAAAATGGGGTCGCCGAACGGAAACATCGTCACATCATCGAAACTGCCCGTGCCCTTCTCCTCTCTGCCTCTGCTCCTTCTTCCCTCTGGGCCGAAGCTGTTCTCACTGCAGTCCACCTTATCAACATCACTCCCTCCCCGGTCCTCTCCGAGGTCACTCCTTATGAACGTCTATACTCTCGCCAACCAACCTACGCACCCCTCTGTACGTTTGGGTGCACCTGCTTTGTTCTCCTTCCTGGCACTGAACACACCAAACTATCTGCTCGCATGGCTCGTTGCGTCCACTTGGATCTCAGTCCCCACCACAAAGGATATCATTGCTATGATCTCATGACTCATCGCATCCGCATTTCTCGTCATGTTTCCTTCCTTGAACATGAAATGTTCTTCTCTTCCTTCACGCCCCACCCAACAACACTTCCCACACCAACCACTGTTGCTCCGCCACTAACCCTTCCTCTACTACCCCTTATACCCACCCGCCCCAGAACTCACTTCGCTCCTCCTGCACCGTTACCAAATAACCCCCCACCCGAGGATTCACCTTCCCATACAGCTCCCTCTCCCACTCCTGCCCCTTATGCTACGACACCGTCTGAAGCTCCGTCTGTCTCTCCGCACGTGGATCCTACTCCCCCTCGGCGCAACCATGCTCGTCCTCGACTCCCACCTGCTCGCTACGCCGACAACCCTGCCAGGGATAACCCATCTGTTCTCACCACGGCTACCTCCTATTCTCCTGCCTTTCAGTCCTTTCTCACCGCTCTCCACTCCCACCGGAATCCCCAGACATACAAAGAAGCAGTTGCACATCCCGAATGGCAGCAAGCCATGGCAGTCGAACTCCAAGCTTTCCACAGAACCCATACATAGGACCTCATCCCCTGTCCTCCTGGCATCACTCCTGTCAGCTGCAAATGGATATTCAAGATTAAGACTCGGCCGGACGGGTCTATTAATCGCCACAAAGCCCGCTTAGTTGCTCATGGGTTGTCTCAGGAGCATGACATCGACTACGATGAAACATTTGCACCAGTTGCCCGAATGACAACCGTGCGCACACTACTTGCAGTTGCTGCTGCTCGAGGTTGGTCGTTACATCAGATGGACGTCACTAATGACTTTCTTCATGGTCTCTATATTCCCACCGGCCACGTCTGTCATCTCTGCCGGACTCTCTATGGTCTCAAGCAGGCCCCCACGTGCTTGGTTTGAGTGCTTCTACATGGCTGTTCTCAAGGCTGCATTCATTGAAAGACAGACTGATCATACCCTGTTCACTTGAACTTCTCCTCAGGGTTGTGTCATTCTCCTTATTTATGTTGATGATATGATTATTGTAACACCCCCATCTGTCGCATGGCATATAACAGAAGGTCCAGCTGGAACCCGACGCCATATACCACAGACAGTCGGAAGTGATACTAAATGAATAATCAAAACAACCAATTAAGACTACTCGTCCTAATCACAGAGCATTCTAGCGGAAGATTTTAAAGTTGAAAGAACCCAAAATTAATTCCATCAATATGAATGTCCACAGCTACAACAACAGGAATGAAACCCCAAATACACAGAAACAGGTACATGGCCTTATGGCCTTACAAATGTTCACTTCATAAATAGTGTTTTACATACATCGGCTCGCAGGCCAGCCACACATGAAATATATAAATAAAACTATTCTACGGCCTTCTAGGGCCAGCACAGCAACATGGGCTCCAGCCCGCTATTTGGCGCTCGGCTCCGCAGCACCTGCAAGCACATACCACCGCACGGTGGCAAATAAAGCAACGGTCAGCTAAAAGCCGACCAAATTATAACGACCCCGCCCCTTACTCGGGACGGCGGTGCTCTTTCCCTGCATAACATTAGCCAACAATATATATATAACGCAATTATAATTCGCCACAGGTGTAGGCTCGCACGGCCAAACACCCCGTGCACTCAGGGCACATTCATGGTGAACCCTGACCCATCAGTGCATTCACCACCACCCCCAGGATGACAACAACATGTGAGCATTTAGCCTTTCTGACCACCATCTAAGGCTCCGACTATGCCAACGGCCAGTCCCCGTCTTCGGGTCTCTCGCACCGAACCACATAGCCTAGGTCCAATTCCACTTGCCCGTTGCTCACGCCGCATGTCCAATTTAAGGAACTTTGCGCGGGCCAAGCTTCTCTCGGATCCCAAATTTTCCAAAACAATCTCATAACCCAGTTATGATCAAGGCCGGTTCCCAGACCGCCAAGTTAGCAGAACACGTTTCCGCTCAATTTTCTGGGTGCGCCTTGAAGCTAACCTCCAAGGATCCCTGCTGCAATCTACCGCGTAGAAAACCCGAAAAATCCAAAGCACGGAGTCTTCTCCGGCAAAACCACATCAAATGCAACATCACCGATCCAGACAAAACACGTCCGGGTAGGCTTCACACACAATGCCTATGCCCGTACTTACGATTCCGGGCTCTACATGCAACACAAGGGGGACTATTCCCGTCAACCCCAAGGAACACCACGCACTCACCGCATACTCGTGGGAGCGGGATTCCCTATGCAGAAAGAAAGAGCTTCAAGCGCTCGAGTTGAGAATCGTTACCCTTGTAGTCCGTTTTGGCGCCATGGAAAAACTACGCGGTTAGAACTCTTCGCAATGACCTTCCCTCCACGGATCCGCTCTCCGATTTCGAAACGGCGCTCCGATGCTCCGCCGGCGGCCGGAAACCTCATTCTTCTTCCTCTCCTCTCTCACTTTGGAAGGGGAGAACTTTGGAGAGAAAATGAGGGAATAACTCCCTATTCCCGGCCTTAACAGAGCAGGATTTCTTCTGGGCCGTCGGATCCCAATTAAAGAAAATGAACGGCTCGGATCTGCACAAAATTCCCCAGACCTGGGCCGCACACGGCTTGGCACACGGCCGTGTCCAAGGCCGTGTGCCTCGATCCAGGCACGATCGTCGAACTGAGAAACGCACACGGGCCAAGACACGCCCGTGTCTGACCTGACACGCCCGTGTCGGGTTCCTCGACACGCCCGTGTTCGTGGGCGTGTCACGCATAACCGCCACGACAACGGACACGACCCATCAGGACACGGGTAGGGACACGGGTTGGCACACGCCCGTGTCGGATGACACGCCCGTGTCATCTGGCCGTGTTTCTGGCCGTGTCCTTCTCGGGTTGAAAACGGCCAAAAAATCACCAGCCAGACACGGCCTTGGACACGCCCGTGTCCTAGGCCGTGTACCCCTACAGGCACCAAAAACTCTTTTTCGCGACCGACTCGCACACAACTTTCGGGGCGTTACAAATCTCCCCCACTTAAGGAATTTCGTCCTGAAATTAAACAAAGGTACACAAAAGTTAAATGATACCTGAGTGGAATAACTCGGGGTATTCCTCCAACATAGCTTGCTCTCGCTCCCAAGAAAGCTCCTCACGTCCGCAACTATCCCAACGGACTTTAACCATTCGGACCTCCTTGTTGCGGAGTCGTTTGACTGCAACATCTTCAATTCGCACTGGCTTGACCCTTGTTGTTAACTCATAGTCAACCGGTACCTGATTGTCCGCAACGATCTGTGAAGGCTCTTGCACTGCCTTACGCAACACCGATACGTGGAATACGTCATGCAGCCCACTCAACTCCGTCGACAGCTTTAATCTATACGCTGCCTCGCCAACACGCTCCAGGATTTCAAATGGTCCAAGGTATCTCGGACTCAGCTTCTTCAAGCGTCGAACCCGCGATACACCCTTGAACGGCTTGATCTTCAAATATACCATGTCGCCAACGTTGAATTCCACATTTCTATGTTTGACATTGTAATACTTTGACTGTCTATCCTGAGCAATCTTCAGCCTTTCCTAAATTGTCCGTATCATTGAAGTGGCATCTTCCATCGCTTGACGTTTATACAACTTTGATTCGCCTGCCTCCAACCAAGACAACGGCGTACGACACTTCCTCCCGTACAAGGCTTCGAAAGGCGCCATTCCAATGCTTGCCTGAAAGCTGTTGTTGTAAGCAAACTCCACCATGTACAGGTGATCCTCCCAATGCTTCCCGAAATCTAGGACGCACATGCGAAGCATGTCCTCCATAGTCCTGTTGACTCTCTCGGTTTGGCCATCCGTCTGCGGGTGAAAGGCTGTGCTGAACTTTAGTTTAGTACCCAACAGACCATGCACTAACCTCCAGTCATTTGACGTGAAGCGTCCATCTCGATCACTAACAATACTTCTAGGCACACCATGCAATCGTACTATATTATCCACGTAGAGTTTGGCTAACTTTTCTACTGGATCTTCCTTTCTCACTGGGATAAAGTGCGACACCTTTGTCAATCTATCAACGACCACCCAAATGGCGTCGTTTCCCTTCTGCGACTTCGGCAAACCGTGCACAAAATCCATAGATATGTCGTCAAACTTCCATTCTGGGATAGGAAGGGATTTCAAGAAACCTCCGGGCTTCTGGCATTCCGCCTTCACTAATGCACAAGTACGACACTTGGCCACATAAAGTGCCACATACTTCTTCAAACCCGGCCACCAGAATAATTTCTTCATGTCTCTATACATCTTAGTGCTTCCCGGGTGGATTGAGTACTTGGTATGATGTGCCTCATACATCAACTCCTCCCGAATATTATCCGCACTAGGAACGCATAGACGACTGTCCTTCCTTAGCAACCCATCTTCAACCACAAACTGGGAATTTGACCCATCCAAAGCTTCATCCAAGATTTGCTTCATGCTGCTATCCTGAACCAAAGCCCTCCGAACTTTATCCGCTAGGTCACACTGCACCTCTGTCCAAAACAGTTTTGCCTCGTCACTTGACTGCTTATCGACGCAAGATATTTCCAATGCCTCCAACTCTTGGACCAATCTCTCATCATGTACTGATAACCAATTGGCTTGTGCGGGAATCTTACGACTCAACGCATCCGCCACTGCATTTCCCTTCCCAGGCACATAGTGTATCTTGAAGGTGTAGTCCCCTAAGAACTCCATCCACCTCCTCTGCCTCATGTTCAAATCCTTTTGGTCCAATAGGTACTTCAAACTCTTATGATCGGTGTAAATATCGACTTTCACACCGTACAGATAGTGCCTCCAAAGCTTAAGAGCAAATATCACGGCCGCTAACTCTAAGTCGTGGACCGGATAATTCCTCTCATGAACCTTCAGTTGTCGTGAACCATAAGCTATCACTCTCCCATGCTGTAGCAGAACACAGCCCAAACCACTGCCCGAAGCATCACTATAGATCTCGAACCCTTCGGTTCCACTTGACGAACATAAAATGGGCGTCGTGGTCAACCGCCTCTTCAATTCTTCAAAAGCCTGTTCGCACTCCGGAGACCACACAAACTTATGATCCTTTCTTGTCAACGTCGTGAGTGGTAGTGCTATCCGCGAGAAGTTCTCTACGAAGCGCCTGTAGTAGCCAGCAAGCCCCAGAAAACTCCGGACCTCTGCCATCGTAGTCAAAGTAGGCCACTCCCGTATCGCCACTATCTTCGCCGGATCCACAGCTATTCCTTCTCCACTGACAACATGATCAAGGAACGCTATCGAGGATAACCAGAACTCACACTTGGAGAACTTTGCATACAACTGACTTTTCCTCAATGTCTCCAACACCATGTGTAAATGCTTGTAATGATCCTCCTCGCACCGCGAATACACCAGGATATCATCGATAAATACTATCACAAACTGATCCAAGTATTCTCTGAACGTCCTATTCATCAGATCCATAAATACGGATGGCGCATTCGTCAACCCAAACGGCATAACCGTGAACTCGTAATGCCCAAACCGCGTACTAAATGCTGTCTTTGGGATGTCGCTCTCCCTTATCCTCAACTGATAGTAACCGGACTTCAAATCTAACTTCGAATATACAGTTGATCCAACCAGCTGATCAAATAGATCATCAATCCTCGGGATTGGATATTTGTTCTTCTCCGTAAGTTTGTTCAATTCCCGATAATCGATACAAAGCCGCAAGCTCCCATCTTTCTTCTTAACAAAGAGAACTGGTGCGCTCCAAGGCGACGAACTTGGACGCACATAACCTTGCTCTAGCAACTCTTGCAGTTGCACCTTCAACTCTGCCATTTCTCTTGGGGCTATACGATAGGGGGAGCGTGACACCGGTTTGGCACCCGGTACCAGCTCTATAGTAAAGTCTATCTCCCGCTGAGGAGGGGCTCCTGGGAGATCATCTGGAAACACATCAGGATACTCGGACACAACTGGGATGTTGCCCAAACTAGGTTTAGGCGTCGCAGTCTGCACTAGAGTGACATACAGTTCTGCCCCAGACCGAACTTCCTTGAACACCTGAAGGGCCGATATCAGAACTTTCCCTGACCCCTTCATGCCCGCAAAAGTAGTCTCCCGTTCAGTGTCCAGACCCAACTTGACTTCTTTACGGTTGCAATCAATACATGCACTTTACTCCGAGAGCCAATCCATACCGAAAATTACGTCGAACTCCACTAATGGTAGAACCAACGCCCGCAAATCAAACTCCCGGTCTCCAATCCGAATCTTCACAACACAAATCCTATCCGCACGCATTGAGCACCCATTAGGCAACAACACATCCAACTTGTTTTCTGCCATCGAGAACGGAACTCCGATGCGCGATATAAACTTTCCAGACAAGAAGGAATGTGATGCCCCCGTATCAAAAAGGGCTCTCGCCGGAAACCCAAAGATTAACACAAAGCCTAGCATTAACAAACGTAAGCTAACAAATACGAAGGTAACAACTATAAAAGTTAAACCACTGTAATTTAATTCATACCTGTCACCACGTCTGCTTGCTTAATGGCCTCCTGTAGACCAAGGTTGTAGACTCTAGGCTGGGCTGGAGCATGATGGGATGCGGTTGACTCCACCGCCTTCCCTTTCTCCTCATAAGTCGCTCCAGGTCTCCTCTCGGACTTTGGACGTCCGCTCCAACACTCCCGAGCAAAATGCCCCGTCTTCCCGCAGTTGTAGCAAGCCCCGGGGACTCGACTTGTAGTTGCCCCCGATGCATCAGCCGAAGGGCCTGAGTTTGAAGTCCTCCGCTTCTTGTTCCATCTGCGGAAACCTGTCTTGTTACTTGGCACCTTGAACTCGGTCTTCCTTTCTCCTGGGTCCCTCTTCTCTTGAACCTTCTTCGCAACCTTTTCCAACGATCGGGCTGAATTGACCAAGGCTAGGAAGCCCTGCGCCTTAGGCCCAGCAAGGAGTAACTGTAAATCGCCGCGAAGACCCTCATAGAATCGGTTGGTCTTTCTCTCTTCTTCTGAAAACATAGCACCAGCATAACGACCCAACCGTGTGAACTCATGCAGATATTCGTCCACGCTTCTGGATCCCTGAGTCAACCCAAGAAATTGATTCTCCATATCCAACCTCTGAGCAAAAGGTACAAATCTGGCTAGGAACAATCTTGAAAATTCCTCCATCGACACATCCGCAAGCTGCCTTCCCACTAGAAGATGAAACTCCAACTCGTCCCACCACATCCTCGCTTCTCCTTCCAAAAGAAAAGTCGCTATGGTGGTCTTCTGCCACTCCTCAGTCATTGTGGCCGTCAACACCCTCTTTATGGAAGAGAGCCAGTCCTCAGCTTGAGTTGGTGTTCCAACCCCATTAAACCTCGGAGGATTAAAGCCCATCACATGCTTTAGCTGCCTCTCCGTAGTTCTCCTCGGCTCTACTAACTCAACTGCCGCGTGTTCCACCACTCTCGGCTCTGCCGCCCTAACCGGTTCTTGCTCATTCGCAGGAGGTGCGCGATGCATTTGCCCTGCAGGTTGGGCATTTATCATTGCAAACACGACTTCAGCCACCATCCTGATGGTTTCTGCTGAAGGAGGTGTAGCAGGCACGTCCCTTGGTGCACTACTTTCCGCTGATTGCGGACGCTCTGACTGACCAGCACCGCTCCTAGCTGCCTATAATAGCAAAGACACACGATTAGACGACAAACAAATTGCTAAAAGCAATCATTGGAACACTCAGGTTCCACAAAACAAGTGTATTTTCATTCCTAAGTGGACATTCATGGGTTCTTTTTGATGTTATAACGATGACGCACACATGTGCTCATCACCCCTTAAAAGAATTCGCCCACGAATTCATTCAAGCTGGACCGTAACCAGAAGTCTGATACCAAATTGTAACACCCCCATCTGTCGCATGGCATATAACAGAAGGTCCAGCTGGAACCCGACGCCATATACCACAGACAGTCGGAAGTGATACTAAATGAATAATCAAAACAACCAATTAAGACTACTCGTCCTAATCACAGAGCATTCTAGCGGAAGATTTTAAAGTTGAAAGAACCCAAAATTAATTCCATCAATATGAATGTCCATAGCTACAACAACAGGAATGAAACCCCAAATACACAGAAACAGGTACATGGCCTTATGGCCTTACAAATGTTCACTTCATAAATAGTGTTTTACATACATCGGCTCGCAGGCCGGCCACACATGAAATATATAAATAAAACTATTCTACGGCCTTCTAGGGCCAGCACAGCAACATGGGCTCCAGCCCGCTATTTGGCACTCGGCTCCGCAGCACCTGCAAGCACATACCACCGCACGGTGGCAAATAAAGCAACGGTCAGCTAAAAGCCGACCAAATTATAACGACCCCGCCCCTTACTCGGGACGGCGGTGCTCTTTCCCTGCATAACATTAGCCAACAATATATATATAGCGCAATTATAATTCGCCACAGGTGTAGGCTCGCACGGCCAAACACCCCGTGCACTCAGGGCACATTCATGGTGAACCCTGACCCATCAGTGCATTCACCACCACCCCCAGGATGGCAACAACATGTGAGCATTTAGCCTTTCTGACCACCGTCTAAGGCTCCGACTATGCCAACGGCCAGTCCCCGTCTTCGGGTCTCTCGCACCGAACCACATAGCCTAGGTCCAATTCCACTTGCCCGTTGCTCACGCCGCATGTCCAATTTAAGGAACTTTACGCGGGCCAAGCTTCTCTCGGATCCCAAATTTTCCAAAACAATCTCATAACCCAGTTATGATCAAGGCCGGTTCCCAGACCGCCAAGTTAGCAGAACACGTTTCCGCTCAATTTTTCGGGTGCGCCTTGAAGCTAACCTCCAAGGATCCCTGCTGCAATCTACCGCGTAGAAAACCCGAAAAATCCAAAGCACGGAGTCTTCTCCGGCAAAACCACATCAAATGCAACATCACCGATCCAGACAAAACACGTCCGGGTAGGCTTCACACACAATGCCTATGCCCGTACTTACGATTCCGGGCTCTACATGCAACACAAGGGGGACTATTCCCGTCAACCCCAAGGAACACCACGCACTCACCGCATACTCGCGGGAGCGGGATTCCCTATGCAGAAAGAAAGAGCTTCAAGCGCTCGAGTTGAGAATCGTTACCCTTGTAGTCCGTTTTGGCGCCATGGAAAAACTACGCGGTTAGAACTCTTCGCAATGACCTTCCATCCACGGATCCGCTCTCCGATTTTGAAACGGCGCTCCGATGCTCCGCCGGCGGCCGGAAACCTCCTTCTTCTTCCTCTCCTCTCTCACTTTGGAAGGGGAGAACTTTGGAGAGAAAATGAGGGAATAACTCCCTATTCCCGGCCTTAACAGAGCAGGATTTCTTCTGGGCCGTCGGATCCCAATTAAAGAAAATGAACGGCTCGGATCTGCACAAAATTCCCCAGACCTGGGCCGCACACGGCTTGGCACACGGCCGTGTCCAAGGCCGTGTGCCTCGATCCAGGCACGATCGTCGAACTGAGAAACGCACACGGGCCAAGACACGCCCGTGTCTGACCTGACACGCCCGTGTCGGGTTCCTCGACACGCCCGTGTTCGTGGGCGTGTCACGCATAACCGCCACGGCAACGGACACGACCCATCAGGACACGGGTAGGGACACGGGTTGGCACACGCCCGTGTCGGATGACACGCCCGTGTCATCTGGCCGTGTTTCTGGCCGTGTCCTTCTCGGGTTGAAAACGGCCAAAAAATCACCAGCCAGACACGGCCTTGGACACGCCCGTGTCCTAGGCCGTGTACCCCTACAGGCACCAAAAACTCTTTTTCGCGACCGACTCGCACACAACTTTCGGGGCGTTACAATTATCACTGGTGATGACCATGACACCATTTCCTCTCTTCAACAGCACCTTCGCCGTCAGTTCGAAATGAAGGACATGGGGCCCCTATGATATTTCCTTGGGTTGGAAATCTCCCGGTCCAAACTAGGCATCTTTGTTTCCCAACATAAGTACATCTCAGATATCCTCTTTGTTGCTGCTCTCACTGACACCCGGACAGTTGATACTGCGATCAAGCTCAATTTGAAACTCCTCCCAACTGACCGAGAACCTCTTCCAGATGTCTCCCGCTATCGGCGCCTCGTCGGGATGCTAGTCTATCTCACTATGACTAGGCCTGACATTGCCTATGCTGTTAGCTTTGTCAGCCAGTTTGTACATGCTCCTCACTCGGTTCACTACGTCGCAGTCCTCCGGATTCTTCGCTACCTGCGCACCTCTGTCACCCAGTCATTATTTCTCTCTGCCACTTCTACAGTCACCCTTCGAGCATTCTCAAATGCTGACTGGGCGGGGGATGTTACAACTCGTCGCTTTACTACTGGCTTCTGTATCTTCCTGGGTGACTCTCTTATATTCTGGCATAGCAAGAAACATGACTCCATTGTGCACTCCAGCACTAAAGCTGAGTATCGTGCCATGGCTTCCACTACTGCTGAGATAGTTTGGCTTCGTCGTCTTCTCTGCGATCTTAGTGTATCGATTACCGGGCTCACTCCCTTATTCCATGATAATCGAAGTGCTATACAAATTGCCTCCAGTCCCGTGTTTCATGAACGAACGAAACACATCGAAATTGATTGTCACTTCACTCGCCAAGAGTTCCTCGCCAACACCATTTCTCTACCATTCATTGCCTCTGAAGACCAAATAGCGGACTTCCTCACCAAGTCGCTCACATCTGCTAGATTCTGATATCTTATTGGCAAACTTTCGGTTCATGATCCACCGTGAGTTTGAGGGGAGATGTTAATATAGTGCAAGCCCATTGCATTTATGAGCCCATGTTGTTTTTAGGTTTATTCCCACATTGTAGATTTGGGATTCCTCTTCTCTTCTTTTCCTATATATTTGTACTCATACACATTGTTTACACTTAATCAATAGAAGGCCTTTGTCATTCTAACATGTTGGGTCTCCAACTCGTAAATCCTTTCCTCAGCATCCAGCATCCGCAATAAGAGGCCGACATCACCCTCTAACTGCGCATTGTAGTCCTCCACTGCTTCCACGCGAGTCTGGAGTAGGCCGAGTTCATGCCTAGTCTCCTGCAGCGGTGTCACGGTGAGGGCAGATTTGTGCGTCGAGAGCACCCTGAGCAAGCGCGTGCTGAAATCAATCAGATGGTCATCAGTAGCTTGTTTACCACGCACGTACCCGGTCACCCTCCGGGGGGGGGGGGGGGGGGATGGGGGCATTGTCTTCAACGAATTCGGACCGGTTCAAGGGCGAATTTTCTCGCCAACTTTGATGTGGCGAAGTGAGGCTGATGGTTCAGTAGTTTTAGGCTCCGTTTGGAGGGACTTATTTTCCCCGGTCAAGCAATCACGACTGCATGTACCGAACCTTAATTAAGGTTCGGTACATTAAGGTTCGGTACATGCGGTCGTGACCGCTTGACAGGGGAAAATAAGTCCCCCCAAACGAAGCCTTAGCCGGAAGCGGTGGCGGTGTAGCCCCCGAGCGCGAGATGCCAATATGAGGGTCCAGCGCAGGTCCCCCTAAAGAACTTCGAAAGGGGGGCACTGCCACGCGGGGCGGATCGTCTACAACAACCTCGTGAGGCGAGGAGGCGGTAGAGCCATCGCCATGAACGTGTGTGCGCGATACCTTGTTGGATTTCATGACCTTGAGCTTATTTTTCTTCGCGCCATCACCGGTTTTTGAGGTTGCTAGTGTGACCACGATGGGAGGATCATGGATGACTGTAGCGACAATAGAGTGAACATCTAAATGCAATCGGCCTGCGCCACCGGATGCTGATGTCCCCATAGAGTGCTCGCTTGGGTCCAAGTCAGTCTCATCGGGCGACTTCGCGGTGGATTCGTGTTTTTGCTTCAACCCATATCCTTCATTCCGCGTTGGCTGTGGCAACTTCAGAAGAGGATCATTGATCGGTCCGAGCAGCACCGTCTCGCTCGGGCGAGTCCATCGAATGTGGGCGAATGGGGAAGCAGGTCGACTCAAAGTTTTGTTGAGAAATTAAGGAACCATGTCCCCCCAGGTATTTATAGAGACCAAGGGGTAGTGCATCTCAGTCTACCAAGGGGCGATCTGAGACTCGCCAAATCGGGGTTGGATGATTTATTTTCGACCTCTAGCGAACCCGCAAAGAAGCGGTGATTGTGTACAACCCCAATTTAGCGACTTGAACCCAATGCAAGCCAGCTGAACCCAATGCAAGCCAGCTGAACCCAAACAGAGAGAAGTATGGATTGGGTTGGCCTGCCTCGCCTCGCCGAGAACAGACTTCGTGTGGCGACCCGACTGTTGGAACCAGCTTTCCTATTCCTCCTAAAGTTCGAAACCGAGATGCAGCCCCCACGTACTATTCCTGAGATATCCTCCTGACGAGAGTCGGAGATCTAAAAAACAGACCGAGGGGTCTCAGCTCGAAGGTCCCACCTCTTTCCCGGAAGAATTAAAAATCTTCCCCTCCCTAGCCAATGCTGAGCTAGGTATCTGTGAGGAAGACAGTGGAAAGGTTCAACAACCATCCCAGGCACCTTATCGGTCTATTTATAGGTCTCTGAATCTGATCTGCAAATAACACTTCTGAATCATCTTGAAAAGACCAAAACACCATGGGCTGCGTCTGCCAACAGCCAAACTCCGCTGTTCTGGAGAGTTATACGCAGACCTCCAGGGGTAGAAGTATAAAATTACCTGGGGCACAAAGGTAAAATCCCCCTTTGGGGGTAAAAGGGTAAATACATCTTTTCTCCCATGCAGCGAGTGGGGAAGGCACTGCCGGGCGAGACGACCGCCATGTCCGTCTCGCCGCCCTTTCGGCCTGTGGGCTCTCTCGCCTCCTAAAATGATTTCGCCCACTAGGAGGTCTCGCCCACTTCAGAGGATCTCCCATCTCGCCTCCTGCAGGTGGGCATCCTATCATCTCGCCAGTCTCCCCTTCTCGCCCGCTGGGCCACCTCTCGCGAGCCCAAGGTTGTACACCGACATCGTGTCATGCCTGGCATCTGCGAGGCGGTCTCACCAGGGAGGTAATCGACGGGGTCGGCTTTGGCCAGTGTCGCGCCAAGTCGCGACCAGGCACTTGCGACCTCCAACCCGGCGAGTCCTAAACCTTTGCGACCAGGAAACTTGCCCCCCTTGGGAAAGCCTGTGGGTTTACTGCTTCATTACTTGCAGACCATCAAGGTCTGCCCATATCTGATTCAAACAACATGATTATGTTGTTCCTAGACCAATCATGGGTGCCGATAGTAAAAATGAAAAGGCGGAAGCCGCTAGTAGCAGGCCTGACAAACGGTTTTACCCTCGGTTCAGGGTTTGCCTATAAATAGACCCTCAAAGCACCTTGGAGAGGCAGACCCAATCTCCTGGAGCTCTGGAATTTCTCGATTCCTTGCTCTGTGCCATCCAAGGTGCAGAGCTCAGCTTTTGGCTTTGGGTGGGGAAAACGCGAATTGCACTTCCGGGTGAGTGGCGGGACCTCCTCAATGGAACTTACCAGGTCATTGCGTAGGCAGCCACTAACCACCTAGAGAGATCCGACTCTGGGCTCGAACACCCCGGTCTTGAACATTCGACGATGAGCCAAGTAACCCAAACTGTACCCTCTTAGTCTAAACTCAGTTGAACCGGCATCTGGGCTATTGTATTATTTATTTTAAACAACACATTACACTCGTAGGTTGAGAGACCACGTGGTACCTCAGCATATAACACAAAATATCTTTAGGCTTTCTTTCTCAAAGACTTTGCAAAATTATAGGGAGCATCTCTTTATTCTTAATATTAAAAAAACTCGAAAAGCTGCAATATTACAATACTTCCTTTCTTAATTAACATATATGTTGTCCGCCCAGGCCAAAGTAGATACATAAACTCAATAATTATGATCGGCAAACTAACCCGAGATCGAGTTGACCCCGAAGTACATTAATGAGCAGATCCAACATGTTAACCCCAAAGATCCTGAGTCACAAAGAAGGGAGACGCAACCCCACCAAAAATAAACCAAACAAATTTAGAATGAATCGGAGCTTGTATATTTTGGTTCAACCCAAATCACCAAAACATGGTCATGTGATTAACAATGAAAATTGAGGGCAAGTTACAACAATTTTTAAAGTCCTTATTACCAACCATCACTAAAAAAACTCCATCTTTCACACACACACACACACACACACATAGGGTTATTTACCAGAATTTTCCTCGAAATTTGTGTAAGTGCAGCTTGCACCCCTCTAACTTTTGAAACTAGAAAAAGCTCCCCTCAATGTTTACATTTCATAACATTCATGCATAGAAGTATCCCCTTAGAATAAATAATCTTTAGGGGAGTTTTTTTGTGCATTGGTGTTATAAAATATAAACATTGAGAGGGTACTTGTAATTTCAAAAGTTAGAGGGATGCAAATTCTAATTATGCAAACTTTGAGGAGGTGCCCGGTAGATTACTCTCACTCAAACAAAACAAAACAAGAACAACAATAAAATGATTATTGAAATAGTAAAGTGAGAAACATAATAATTGGGTGGAACATATGTACCCAAATTCAGATTCAACTAAACCAAGCACAACTTTTACATGAATTTCAACTTGTTGAAACCCGGATACCGGTTCAATGGAGTTCAAACTAAGAGGAGGCGGTTTTTGCAACCACTCGCCGTCAGTTGCTCTAGACTTAGATGTTTCAAGCTCGGAGAGGATCCTCACGATTAAAGAGTGGCTTGCCTACACAGAGCCTCGAGCTGCAGTGAGAATGTCCTGCCGCACACCTAGAAGTTCTTTCTTCTTCCCCACCCAAAGCCAGAGCTGAGCTTGGCACCTCGAATGTCACGGAGAAGAAGCTCGACAAGGGGGATCTCTAGGAGACTGGGACTGCCCTCTCCAAGAAACTTTGGGGTCTATTTAAAGGCAAACTCTCATTGAGGGAGTATTGTCTATTTTGGCCTACGGATAGTGGCATTCGCCTTTTAGTATTACTAGGTGAAACCCAAATTGGTCTGCCGACATCAGAATCTCGTTGTTTGGTGTGCTATGGGCAGACCTCGCTAGTTTGTCAATAGCCGGATGCCAATGGTTCACGATTCTCTTAGCCTGGGCGAGTTCCTCGATCAGAATGTTCTGGCACTCGCTTTGCTCGAGCTCGCACAAAGGCAGGCCTCGGCTAGTGTGAAGTCGTTAGAATGGAACTCGCCACCACCCTGAGTTCGCGCAACCTGAGCTCGTCAGGATCGGTCTTGCATGGTCCGATTCGCCAAAATTGGATCGAGCCGACCCGGGTCTCCTACTCACCACGCATGGATCCGCCTGACCACTTCTGAATGCAGCTTAGGTCGGGCTCACTAAATATGGGTTGTACATAATCCCTGCTTTTTGCGATCTCGCTAGTGATCAGAAGGAATTGTTTACCCTTATCTCTCAGGCTGTCGTTTTTGAATTGATGGTCTTTTGTCAATAGGCTTGCTTCCCCTTCTAAAAATAAAGGGGTAGGGACATACCCTTCTCACGAAACATTCTTTTGTGACTAGCCGCTCACTCTTTTTCTTGACTCTGTTTAGATGGACCCGTCCGGTCGGAATGATTAATCGGAGGCTTTCACGAACCGAAATAGGTTACCGACGATACATGTACCTGTTGTAATTACCCTAGCGAGACCAGACCATAAAGTAAAGCTCTCCAAATCTAAGCAACTGTCCCTGCCTGCCACTTATGGTAAGAATTTCAATTACGATCGTTCAGACTTGCATTTTACCAGTTTATGGGGCAAATATTAACGCTTCTGCTCGCCTCGCAATCCCTTGTCGTCGAGATTCCCAAGGCATGCTGGCACGGGGCGAGACAGTCGCTCAAAGAGCGCTTGTCGTTTTTCTGAGACATGTGTCATCTCCTTCGGTTGTTATTGTTGAACCTACGACTTCCGTTTGGCCCCTTGAGATCGGCGAGTAGAGTCGACCTCGTACCAGTGGAAAGTGTAACGACCTAGGGAGGACCCATAGCTCCGCCCGGCCCACCAGCAGCCCATGGAGGACCCATAACACCACGATGGTACAACCAGAATCTACAAGGCCTGCAGGCCGTACACCCCAAAACATCTCCGACATGTTTATCAGCACGGTGCATTGTTTCCACGGGGTCTCGAACCCGCAACCTTAATAAGGAGCCTTTAATACTACTCCTCATCACCAACTGGTAAAATGCAACCTTGTCGAGTGCTTTGGTCGACAAACGTGGTCGACAGAGAAAACACGCCGTACTACACGGGGGTGTACCATCTGACACGGGCAAGTCGGAGGGTGTGTTTCCCTCTTTTGGTCGACGAAATGAGCTCGACGATCGTCAAGTGCAAGAACACGCCCTGCGAGACAGGCGTGTCTGGGCCGACACGGGCGTGTACCCTGGCCGTGACCTGTTTCGGGATAAGGCTGTTTGTGCACCGCTTAGAGTACACGGCCTGTAACACGAGCGTGTCACAGGGCGTGTCGGACCCGAGAAGTGATTTTTAGGCTTTTTCGCGACCATCCATTTTCTTCAGCTGGGATCTAACAGCTGAGAGTCCTCCCTGTTTCCTTAAGGCCGAAAACTGAGAAAGAATTCTCATTATGTTTATGCCTTCATCTTTCTAAAACTTAGAAAAAGAAAGGGAGAGGAAGAAGGAGGAGGAAGTGGAGCTGATCGCTGGTGGAGGTTGAGAGTGTCAAGCTGAGATCCGAGGCCATCTTTGTGGAGGAAAAGCTATTGCGGTTCTTTCTATCCAGCTAGGAGCTCATGGCACCGAAGAGGTCTTCATGTGTAACGATCTTTCTTCTTAGCCATGTGAAGGCTTCCTTTTTGGCATGTGCATCTGATTCCCCCACAAGAGGGTGGCTTGTTATGGGAGTCTTTTGGGTTGATTCATGGATTCCCCAATGTGGCATATAGATCCAAAAATGAAGTACGGAATAGACATGTTGTGTGAAGCCCATCTGGACAGGTTGGTCTGGATTGGTGATGTTGCATATACGAACTGGAGAAGACTCTGTGATAAACGTGTAGTTTCGGAGTCGGTGGGTTAACCCTGTGAAAGGCAGTAGCAGGAAGTACTTGAGTGGTAGTCCAGGAAAATACCCTTGTGATGCTTGTGATGTCTGTGTTATTGGGTTGTACCTGCGATGGAAAGTAGTAGGAAGTACTGGATTGGAGATTCAGGAAATATCCTTTATAATGCTTGATGTTCATGGGTGGACCTGTGAAGGGAAGTAGCAGGAAGTACTGGCGTGGTAAGCCATGGAAATACCCTTGACATTTGTGATAATTGCGGGGTCATACCTGTGAAGAGAGTAGCAGGAAGTACTGGTGTGCCCAGGAAAGACCCGCTGATGTGTGAGATGAAATGGGTGTAAGAGTAAGTACTGGTGCGCCCAGGAAAGCAACCAGGCTTGAATGCCAGAACAGGATCTGTGAAACCGACCCGCGCCTTTAATATAGCCGCGAGTACGCTGTGCTCGGTGATGACAAGACAATTTGAGCAATGGGGGGTGGATGATCCGACCTGCGCTATATCCGTCCGACGTGAGATCTGAAAGTGCGGTCTGTTGGAGCACATAGCAAGAGTCGTAGGCCTGCTCACCATGACACAATGGGGGGCTACGGGCCAATCCCGGTGCATTACAACTAGAACTCCGGCTGCACGCCGTGGACTTAAATGCTCAATGTTTTACTGTTGGGTTGTGACCCTGATATGGTGGTAGGACCCTGGTTCGCTAGTACACCAAGAATGTACCCTGAGTGCACGGATCGTCAAGCCGAGTGGCTGACGGTTGTGATGGAATGTGTGCGTGAAAGCACATTATATGAGATATATCCATGCTTGTGAAATGTTATGCCTGCAGGGAAGAATACCACTACCCCGGGAAAAGGGTAGGGTCGTTATAATTTGGTCAGCTGAATGCTGACCGTTGCCTCTAGTTTCCACCGTTGTGTGGGATGTCCTTGTGCAGGTGTTGGAGAGCTGAGCGGGACGCATAAGGGCTGAAGTCCCTGCTGCATTTGTTGCTGCTGCTGCTAGCCCTCGAAGGCTAAACGTTTAAACTGATGTGTTTTATTCATACGTGGTCGGCATACGAGCCAATGTTGAGGCCACTGTTGTGAAAGTTATGTAAGGCCATAAGACCAACTGTTTGTATATGTAAAACATTCTTATGTTATATGGGGTTTCTATATATTGGACATTCAGGCGTGGAGTTCAAGTTTAGTGTTTAGGCTTCCGCTAGTATGCTATATGTTATGGTGCGCTACGCTACTCTGGTATCATACTGTAACTTCACCGCCTATTTTGTGGTATATGATGTGGGGCCCCGGCCGGACCTTCTAGTATATACTATCTAAACGGATGGGGTTGTTACATTTTTGGTATCAGCTGTCTTGATCTTTCCCTTTCGAAGTCGTGGTTGACTTTTTTTGTGGGGTGGCAAGCATGTGTCTATGCGAACCAAGTTAACACGATTGAACTCCTGAATGTCCACTGTAGGAATGCAAGTACATGTGTTTGAGGAACCTGTGCGTTCCTACCTTGTTGCTATTGTTTGTGTACGGTCGCTAATGTGTGTGTCTTGTTCACCTATAGGTGACGCGAAGTGGAGCTGAGCAGTCGGAGACCCAGCATTCTGATGAAAGTACGACACTAGCCGAGGTGCCTACACCTCCGCCTTTTGCAGAAACTGTACGATTAGTTGTTGAGGCTTTGTTTGCCTTGATCCAAATCCAGCCGATTGGGCAGGCACAACCGACATTGAGGCCAGAACAGGTGGCGGTGAGGCCAGAACCTGTTGCGGCTGTGGAGCCTCAGGCAACTGAACTGCAGTTGAAGCGTTTCATGAGCTTTCATCCGCCTACGTTCTCGGGAGTGGGATCTCTTACGCAGACTGAGGATTGGCTATCACGCGTGAAGCGGATAATGACAGCGATTGGGTCGGTGGAGAATCAGAAGGTCACCTTAGCTACCTTCTTATTGTAAGACGAAGCTCGTTTGTGGTGGGACGAGATGGAGTTACACCATTTGGCGGGAAGACCGTTGACACAAGTGTCGATGGAGGAATTCTCTAGACTCTTCCTGGCAAAGCACCTCCCGGCGGCACAACGTATTGCCATGGAGAACGAATTCCAAAGGCTAACGCAAGGAGAAGGCAGTGTGGAAGCTTACCTGCATGAGTTTACATGCTTGGGGCGGTATGCGGGTTCTATTTTTGCTGATGAGCAGAGGAAGACAAATAGGTTCTATGAAGGACTGCTGGACGAGTTGAGGTTCCTGCTTTCTAGTTCTGTGAACCAAGGCTTCCAGGCGTTGGTCGACAATGCGTGCGCGCTGGAAAAAGATATGAAAAGGGTGCAAGGGAAGAGGGCCTTTGCTGTGACACAGCCGGAGTTTAAGGTGCCCCGACCGACGAAGTCATTTTATAAGAAGAGATGGGGTAAGAAGTCCAAGATGGCTGGACAAGCTCCTTCTTCAGTTGCCTCGGGAGCAACGTCGGGGGCCACCTCAAGGCCGGATACTCGTACATGCTTTAATTGTGGACGGGTGGGGCATATAGCTCGTGAATGTCGGGTGCCGCCAAAGAATGAAAAGAAGGCGGGAGTGTTATATGCGGAAAAAGGAAAGGCAGTGGTGGAGTCTTCTGCCTCGCAGGCGCAGCCCCGGGTCTACAATCTTGGCTTGCAGGAGGCCATTAAGCAGAGTGACGTCGTCAAAGGTACGAGTTCAGTTATTGAGTATTGTATTGCTTGCATGCTTTGTTTCTTGCATATGCGTATGCGGCTTGTGTGTGTGACATGATTGGCACAGGATTTGTAATGATTCGAAACACATTGGCGCGAGCACTGTTTGATATGAGTGCGTCACATTATTTTCTATCTAAAGAGTTTATAACACAGCTTGGGATACCTAGTCGTATGAAGACAGATAGCGTCATAGTGGTGTTGTCGAATGGTTGTTTGATGCTCGCGGATCGAGCTTGCGATGTGGTGGTTCAGATAGGAAGTCGGGACTTCTGTTTGACTGCATCTGTATTACCGATATCGGAATTTGACGTGATATTGAGAATGGATTGGCTCGCGGAGCAGCATACCTTGATTGATTGTAATGCCAAAGAGATCACGTTAGGCCAGAATACCAAGCAGGAAACGCGGTTCGCAGGTATGCGAGGAGTTGTCGGGACGTTGATGTCTGCACTCCAAGTTGTTAACGCTGTTCGGAAGGGCGCGAAGTTATACTTCACGCTAATTCAGGCTGTGGAGCCTAAGGCCAGTGTGTGCGATGTTCTGATTGTATTGGAGTTTGTAGATGTGTTTCCCAAGGATCTCCCTGGGCTACCACCCCAGCGTGTGATTGACGTCACGATCGAGTTGGTTGTCACAACCCACATTTTCTCAACGATTAAGTCGTATCAGAGCAAGAGAAAACACGTGCCGTGATGCCACGTCGTGCAGGGGAGTGAGTCGAGCTCACTCAACGTCGTCATCCAGCGAAGGTTTTGCGGCTAAGTCATTTGGCGTTGAGTGAGTGGAGCTCACTCAACGCTGCGTCGAGTGGACGCGATGCCGTCCCTGGCCAGTGTTTGGCGCTGAGTGAGTGAAGCTCACTCAACACCGCGTCAGGTTTGGCGTTGAGTGAGTGGAGCTCACTCAACGCCGCGTCAAGTGAACTCGACGCTTTTGCCTTGGGTTGGGACCCCTTTTGACATTTGTTTATTTTGGCTTATTAATTTTCTGTCACCATTTGTACCTTCTTGCTGAGGTGTTTTGTCTTTGAAATGCCCCCGGTTCAAAGCAGTAGCAGATAGCCGAGCTAGTTTTGGAGTTTCTGGGCGGCTGTGTTGGCCGTGGTTGTTGCCTCGGCTTAGCGAGGTAGTTTGTTATTTATTTTGTTTTTTACTGGCTCAAACATACATTTCTGTTTGTGAGTTCGTGTCAGTTTGTTGACGCCCACAAAATTACTGCTTTTAGATACTTGCTAGCTGCTTATTTCTCTATTTGTGGATGCGAATTACTTGCTCTCTGGGAGGATTTTTGCTAGAAGTGCATGATAGGTATTTTTAAGAATAAAATCTATTACTATTACTATTACTCCATGCACTGCATAATTTAAAAGACTCTAACTTGTTATATTTGGCGATCGTAAAAGCGATTCTTACCACTATTATAAATTTAGAGTCTTGCATAGCATGAGTTGTCGTTGGGGACGTTTATACTCATGTAGGATGTTGAAGTTAATCTAAATAAGTATTTTTCCGCAGTGTATAATTATATTTTGATTCGTGGACTAAATGAGCCACAAAGCCGAGGGATACGACTGACTATTGTGCTTAAACTAATTTTACCTTAAGCTAACTTAAAGAATCTTTCTTCATGATTAAGTACGTATTTGCCAGAGCGTCTGCAGTTATCCCCTGCTGACGTGGCATCATGACGCGTATTTTCCCTTACTCTGATAAGTTATTTTATGCTGTGAAAATGCGGGTTGTCACATTGGTGCCATGTGCAAAACCTATGGCCCGCTCGCCATATCGCGTCGCGTCAAAGGAGATGATCGAATTGAAAGTCCAACTACAGGGTTATATTCTCCCAAGCATGTCACCTTTGAGCGCCCATGTGATTTTTGTGAAAAATAAAGACGGTGGTTTACAGTTATATATTGATTACCGCGAACTGAACAAGCTGACAGAGAAGAACAAGTATCCGATTCCGCCGATTGATGAGTTGTTCGATCAGCTAGTGAGATCGACCGTCTACTCCAAGTTGGACTTGAAGTCTGGTTATTACCAGTTGAGAATCCGAGAAGGTGACATTCCAAAAACCGCATTTGGAACTATAAAACCCCGTATTCGCGAAGAGTGGGTCCCAAACAAGGCAGACACGTTTTTAAGCTTTTTAAAGATTTTGCACTCTCGGTGACCAATTTTGGCTCTAGCTTGAAAATATACTAGTAGGGGGAGGGAAAATCGGCCTCACCCATTGGCCCTTTTTTGGGGGGTCGGGGTCTCGCCCTTGCCCCCCTACCCGCAGCTTGGTGGGGCGAGACCGGACAAGGCTGGGGGTCTCGCCCCTGCCCGCGGCTTGGTGGGGCGAGACCGGCCAAGGTCGGGGTTCTCGCCCCTGCCCGCGGCTTGGGGGGCGGGGGGGGGGGGGGGGGGGGGGGGGGGGGGGGTGGGGGGGGGGGGGGTGGCGAGACCGGCCAAGGCCGAGGGTCTCGCCCCTGCCCGCGACTTGGGGGGCGAGATCGGCCAAGGACGGGGTTCTCGCCCCTGCCCGCGGCTTGGGGGGAGAGACCGGCCAAGGCTGGGGGTCTCGCCCCTGCCCGTGGCTTGGGGGGGCGAGACCGACCAAGGTCGTGGGTCTCGCCCCTGCCCGCGGCTTGGTGGGCCGAGACCGGCCAAGTCCGGGGGTCTCTCCCCTACCCGCGGCTTGGGGGGGGGCGAGACTGGCCAAGGTCGGGGGTCTCTCCCCTGCCCGCGGCTTGGTGGGGCGAGACCCTGTGCTCGACCCCTAGGTGGGTGAGAGGGGGGGTGGTTTTTACCCCCTTACCCCCCGGTGTGGCTGTTTTCTATTGGCCCGAGGCATATTTGGCGTGAGGGTATTTCAGTCATTTTTGCCCATGGGATTTGGAAAACTATAAATAGACCCCCTTGGGTGCCTTAGAGAGGGGCCTTTTCTTAGCTTCCTCCTCCCTTAGCTTCTTCTTGGTAGAGTAGAGAGAGCTCCTCCAAGGCACCCTAGCTCGAGCATTGGCTAGGGAGGGGAAGTGCTCAGGTAGCCTTCCGGGTGTGAGGTGAGACCTCCGCGCTAGAGCCGGGGGTCTGTTTCTAGCTTCTTGATCTTTGGTCTGTGACGTTCCTTCGGGTGCAGTAGGTGTGAGGTCACCCCTTTCTAGGGACCCCGAACTCCACAGAGGCCATTTTTGGCTTCAACACTTTGGTGCGATGAGCGTGGAGAGTGACCAGCACAGAAGATCTCGAGAGAGTGTCTTGACGGGAGGTCAAGGAGGTAGTGATGATCTCGGCGAGCTCCCCAACCCAGGACCCTTTGTGGGGAGGCAAGAGTTCATGGCCTCCATCCAAGGCATCATGGAGATGCTGCGAAGCATTGCTCCTCAGGGTGGAAGCTCCACCCCGACCCCCAGGAGTTATCTCCCCCTCTGGACGAGCCGACTTCCAGGGGTCTAGGCGAGATGAACCCAGCGGGGGGAGAAGGAAGTGCACCAGGAAGAAGGCCAGGGAAGGAGAGGATGGGAGATGGGGTCGAGCGAGACCTCACCGGCCGAGAACTGTTCTCCAGCCCGGCGAGTGCCAACCTCCCAGGCGAGCAGGTCGCGCGAGTTGAGGTGGCGAGACCACCCCTTAGGGGGTCACCCTTCAGCGAGCTGATCATCTCAACTCCCGTTCCCGAGAGGTTCAGAGAGCCAGACATGGCTTACTATACCGGGAAGGACGACCCCGTCCAGCATCTGCAGTGGTTCGAGGATGCCGTCTCCATCAGGCCGATGACAGACGCCTTCAAGTGTCGCCTCTTTGCGATCATGTTGAAGGAGAAGGCAAGGGACTGGTTTCATCAACTCCCTCCAAGGTCTATCTATGGGTTCGAGGAATTGAGCCGGAGCTTCCAGCTCCGCTTCTCCACCTCCAAGAAGAGGAAGAGGAGTCCTGAGTCCATCTTCCTGATAAGGCAGGGGGCCGAGGAGTCGCTGGCCCGTTACGTTGACAGGTTCCAAGAGGAGATCCTGGAGGTCCAGGAGATGCCAGGGTATGCTCTCCAGATGGCCTTCACCGTTGGGCTGGAAGAGGGCTTCTTCAAGATGAGCTTGACCCGGAAGGCCCCCCTTTCCTTCGAGGAGCTGATGGAAAGGGCGGCAAAGGAGATTACCATGGAGGCTTCCAACCCGGCATTTGTCAATAAGTTGGCAAAGCTAACAGAGATGGAGGCAAAGGAGCAAGGTGGCTCGAGACCTCAGGAAGGAAGAAGGAGAGAGGAGCAGAGAGCTCAGGAGGGTCCGGAACCAGGTTGGAGGCAACAGGGAGGACTCGTTTAGGGCCCGGGGAGAGGTTACGCTCAAGATGGGGGAAACTTCCATGGGGGCCAAAGGAGGTTCAACTTCTAGAGGCAAGCCCCGAGGCAGCTCCTACCCCCACCGCAGCAAGCGATGGAGATTGGTCGAAGGGAGAGGAGGAACCGCCAGGAAAGGAGAAGGGTCAGGGTAGAGTTGTCGTACTGTGAATTCCACCAGGTGGAGGGGAACGCCACAGCTACCTGCCCCGAGTTCCTGGAAGTGAGGGGGCGAGAGGCCCTGCCCAGCCACAACTACCAGTGCGGGTTGAAGAGGTTCTTCCCCAAGGAGGGGGTGATGATGTGTATGAGGACCGGGTCAATGTCTGACCCCGAGGTGGTATAGCAGTGATCCAAGGTGGAGTGGGGGTTGAGTCCACTCGGAAGTCAAGCCTCCATGTCATGTACCGAAGGAGCGTCGCCTCAACATCACAGACACCGCCCCAGGATGAGAAGATCACCTTCTCGGTTGTTGAAGTATTAGACCGGGCGGCTTGGAGGTCTGATCCAGCGGTTTGTTGACCGAGCGGCTTAGCGGTCTGATCCAGCGGTTTGTAGACCGGGCGGTCTGTCGGTCTACCTCTGCGGTTTGTTCTATCCTGCTGGAGTTGCCGAGCGGTTAGCCCATCTGTCTAACCGCGCGGCCTATGCGGTCTCCATTATTCTAGCCGCTCAGTACTGTAAATGTTTAGTCTCACATTGTTTGTATACTCTCTTTCTTATCTCCTCCATTCTATATAAGGGAGGCCATACCTTTGTAAATGATATCTTTTTTGGATAATAAAATTTCAATTATTCAAAAGTTTGTTCGCTTGTTCTCTACTTTTCGCTTCTTGTTCTCTACTTTCTAACATGGTATCAGAGCACACGGTCATTTCCTCTTGATTCTGTGCGCCCTCTGTTGTTCGCGACTTCTTTTCCGCCCTCTGCGACTTGATTCGCGGCTTGCCCTCTCTTCTATCCGCGCGGCCTGTTTTTATCCGCGCGACTTGGTTTTGTCCGCCAATCTGTTCGCGCGGCTTGCTTCTCCTTGTTGTCGCCGCGACCTGTTTCGTTGTCGCCGGGCTCCTTGTTCTTTCTTGCCTCTCCGACTTCCTAGTCGTTGCGGTATGTCCCTGTCCGCGTGTGTATTGTCTCTCTACTCGCGGATTGCTGCTGTGATCTGCCTGACCGTGCGGGTTGTTCCTTTCTCACCCGCATCTTGGTCGCGGTCGCCAGCTCTTCTCCTCTTTTCTGTTCGCTCGGGCTTCTCAGTTCGTGCGACTTCTTCCCCGCCGAGCCTTTGACCACTTTCTAGCCGCTGCTGTGATCTGCCTGACCGTGTGGGTTGTCTCTTTCTTACCCGCATCTTGGTCGCGGTCACCTGCTCTTCTCCTCTCTTCTGTTCGCTCGGCCTTTTCAGTCCGCGCGACCTCTTCCCCGCAGTATCTCTTTCTAGCCGCTACTGTTCGCGCGGCTTCCTCTGTTTTCTAACCGCTCCTGTTCGTGCGGCTTCTTCTGCTTCCGGGTTCTATGACTACCTCCGGTCTCACCACTACTCCTGCAGCTCCTTCTCCTCCTCCTCCTTCGGGCAACCTTGGCACCCTTTCCAAGCTTGTGGGCTCCAACTATCCCGATTGGAGCGTCTCTTTCACCTTTCTCCTTCGTTCTCAACGCAAGCGTCATCACCTCACCGATGACCCTCCTCCTCGCACCTCTCCTGAGTTTGATGACTGGGATGCGAGTGATGCTCTTGTTCGCACCTGGCTGGCCAACAGCCTTTCTGATGAGTGCCTTCCCGTCATTCGCCATGATGAGACGGTCACGGCCGCATGGCTTCACCTCGCTGCTCTCTATTCTAAGGGGGGCCAGAAATCCCGCATTTATACTCTCTATGCGGACCTCTTCGCCCGCCCTTACATGTCCCCAGCTGCGGCTTATCAGCAGGTTCAGGCCCTTGGGGCTGAAATCCTCCAGAATCGCCCCTTCTCCGCGGACTTGGCCGACCAGCACAAACACTTCCAGGAACTCCTGGTTGTTTGTTATCTTCTTCGTCTTCCCGACTCTTATGATATGATCCGCCAGCAGATCTTGGGTGAGACGGAATCTCCTACTTTGGATGCCACTGCGGCTCGCATTGCCGCCGTTACTTCGCTCCTCCAGCGGCCTCTGTTGGCCTCCCCCCTTCCCAGGACTCCTCTGCTCACCACGCTCAGCGGGGGGGCCCGAGTGGCCGAAGCTCCTCTGGCGGACGGGGTTCCTCCCGGTTCTTCTGCTCTCACTGTAATCGTACTGGTCATACTGTTGACCGCTGCTGGCAGAAACATCCTCATCTTCGCCCTTCCGGTGATGCTCCTTCGGCCTCCGCCTCTTCTAGGCCGTCTGCCTCGGTGGCCACGACGTCAGGTAGTGCCCACGTCGTTACCCAAGGTAAATGGCTAATTGACTCCGGTGCCACCAATCATATGACGGGCAACCCTCATTGCTTCTCCCGTCTTGAGACCCATGACCGCTTACCCCCAGTTCGTGTGGCGGATGGTTCCCCGTCTCCGGTTCATGGGACGGGCATGGTTCAACTCACTCCATCACTTTGCTTGGAGGATACCCTCTATGTCCCGAAGTTCCCGTGCAACTTGTTATCTGTTACTACTTTATGCCGGCAACTTCAGTGCTCCGTTTTGTTCACTCCCACTACTTGTTCTTTTCAGGACCCGAGGACCCAGCGGACGATTGCTACTGGGACTGAGAGCGGCGGCCTCTACTTCCTCGACGATGTTTCCGCTCTTTCTGCCTACTCCTCCTCCACCGATCTCCTTCAGTGGCACCTTCGTCTTGGACATCCTCCTCCTCGGCTTATTCGTCAGCTTCTGCCCCACTTACCTCCCACCAGTTCTCCACTCAACTGTGATGCGTGTCAGCTTGGCAAACATCATCGCTCCTCCTTCCCGCCGAAGCAAGGTCGTGGCTCTTCTCGCATTTTTGATCTTATTCATTCTGATGTATGGGGTCCTGCTCCTACCCTCACAGTTGGTCGGGGCAGTTCCTATTTTGTCACTTTTATCGATGATTTTACTCGATGTACCTGGGTGTATCTCTTAAAGGATCGCTCTGAACTATTTTCTGTTTGGCAATCTTTTTACTTTATGATTAAGACTCAATTTGCTATCTCTATTAAAGTCTTACGTTCTGATAATGCCAAGGAATATCTGTCTCATGAGTTCTCCGCGTTCTTTCACCAACACGGCCTCATTCATCAAACGACTTGTGTTTACACCTCCCAACAGAATGGGGTGGCGGAGCGTAAAAACCGTCACCTGCTTGATGTTGCGCGTACTCTCATGGCGCAGATGCACGTCCCTCGCTCCTACTGGGGCTACGCTGTGCTCCTCGCTTGCTATCTTATCAATCGCATTCCCTCCACGGTCCTCCACGGCCGGACTCCCTTCTCTCTTCTCTACCCCCACCAGGAACCTTTTCCTCTTCCTCTCCGTGTCTTTGGCTGTACGGCCTTTGTTCACGCTCCCTCCGCTACCCGCGACAAGCTTTCCCCCCGTTCCACCAAATGTGTCTTTTTGGGGTACTCTACCGCTCAAAAAGGCTATTGCTGCTTTGACCCCCTTCTCCGCAAGCAGTTTGTCTCCGCAGATGTGACTTTTTTCGAAAATGCTTCCTATTTCTCTCCTTCCTCTTCTCTTCCTTCTCTTCCTTCTGATATCTCCGTTCCTTCCACACCTCTCGACGTTTTCCCACCTTCGTCTCCTCCTCCACCCACTCCTTCCCAGTCCGTCTCCCCACCCACCCCTCCACCCTCCTCTCCGCTGTCGTCTCTCTCTAGTCCCGGGCCAGCCTTCTCCGCCACGGACGCTCCGGTCGCTGACGCTCCCGTCGCCGACGCTCCCGATGATCTGGATGTTCCCATTGCCCTTCGCAAAGGGGTGCGGGCGTGTACTCAACACCCGCTCACGGCTGTTGTTTCTTATGATCAGCTTTCTCCTTCTCGCAGGTGTTTTGCCTTGGCTATCTCTGCTACTTCTACTCCTCGTACCTACCAGGAGGCTCTCGCTCTCCCTCATTGGAAGTCTGCCATGGATGAGGAGATGGCTACTCTTACTGAACGGGGTACCTGGACCCTGGTTCCTCCTCCCGTGGGCACTGATGTGGTTGGCTGTCGCTGGGTCTTTGTTATGAAGTTTCGCCCCGACGGCACTGTGGATCGCTACAAAGCCCGGCTGGTGGCCAAGGGCTTTACTCAGACTTATGGCGTTGATTACTTTGATACCTTCTCTCCGGTTGCTCGCCTCAGCACCATCCGGGTTCTCTTTTCTGTGGCTGTTAACCGGGCTTGGGATATTTCCCAGCTTGATGTGAAGAATGCCTTTCTCTATGGCGATCTTCAGGAGGACGTCTATATGGAGCAACCTCCTGGGTATGTTGCTCAGGGGGAGACACGTGTCTGTCATTTGAAGAAGGCCATTTATGGCCTAAAGCAGAGCCCTCGGGCATGGTTCGAAAAATTCAGTGGTATTGTGGCAACCATCGGCTTTCAAAGGAGTTCGGCCGACCACTCCTTATTCATTCGCAAAACGGCCTCGGGACTGGTGGTTTTGGCCGTATATGTGGATGATATTCTCCTTACTGGTGATGACCGAGATGGGGTGGACTTGACGAAGAAGCACCTCCGTCAGCACTTGGTCACGAAGGATATGGGCTCCCCAAAATACTTTTTGGGGATAGAAATCTCTCGGAAACCTGACTCCTTGGTTCTCTCTCAACGGAAGTATGCCCTTGATCTTCTTCAAGAAGCAGGCTTGACAGGTGCCAAACCAGCTCATCTTCCCATGGCTGTTGGAGAAGACAAAACGTGGACGGATGAATCGCCTCCTCTATCTGATGTCACACGGTACAGACGTTTGGTAGGGAAACTCATCTATCTCACGGTGACTAGACCCGACATCGCCTATGCTGTAGGAAAGGTCAGTCAGTTTATGCAAGCTCCCAGGGAGTGTCATCTTCAGTCCGCCCTGAAGATTTTAGAGTATATCAAAGCAGCACCGGGCAGAGGGTTACTCTTCCAGAAAAATGGCCATCTGAGGGTTGAGGCCTACTCAGACTCAAGTTACGCAGATGACAAAGGCGATCGTAAATCCACGTCAGGTTTTTGTACCTTTGTTGGAGGTAATCTCGTGAGTTGGAAGAGCAAGAAACAGTCTGTTGTTTCCAGATCCAGTGCCGAAGCAGAATACCGGAGTATGGCGTCAACTACGTGTGAGTTAAAGTGGTTGCGGGCTCTCATGCTTGACCTGGGCGAGGTATATGATTGTCCTCTCCCTATGTTCTGTGACAACAAGGCCGCTATACACATATCCAGAAATCCGGTCTTCCATGAGAGAACGAAGCATATAGAGGTTGACTGTCACTTCATTCGGGAGGAGATTTTGAAGAATCAGATTTGTACTCCTTTTGTCACCTCTGACAAGGAGTTGGCAGATATCTTCACCAAGCCGGTTTCTACTTCCTTCTTCCGCATTTGTGACAAGCTGGGCATGATTGATATCTATGCTCCAGCTTGAGGGGGAGTGTTGAAGTATTAGACCGGGCGGCTTGGAGGTCTGATCCAGCGGTTTGTTGACCGAGCGGCTTAGCGGTCTGATCCAGCGGTTTGTAGACCGGGCGGTCTGTCGGTCTACCTCTGCGGTTTGTTCTATCCTGCTGGAGTTGCCGAGCGGTTAGCCCATCTGTCTAACCGCGCGGCCTATGCGGTCTCCATTATTCTAGCCGCTCAGTACTGTAAATGTTTAGTCCCACATTGTTTGTATACTCTCTTTCTTATCTCCTCCATTCTATATAAGGGAGGCCATACCTTTGTAAATGATATCTTTTTTGGATAATAAAATTTCAATTATTCAAAAGTTTGTTCGCTTGTTCTCTACTTTTCGCTTCTTGTTCTCTAATTTCTAACATCGGTGAAGGACCTGCCAGATCATGAGGATCCGTTTTGCGATGCGCTGGTCATCCAGACGGCCATTGAGGGCTACACCGTCTCCCGAATCTTGGTTGACAATGGAAGCTCCGTCAACGTCATTTTCAGGAAGGCGTTTGACGAGATGAAGGTAGAGCCAAGGAGGGTGTTGGCCTCGGACGGACCCCTGTTCGGATTCTCAGGAGAAAGGAAGGAGGTTGAAGTTGGAGTAGGACTCCAAGTAAAGTTGGGAGGGGCCTCAAGAAACTGCCGGTTCGTCATTGTTGACGGTCCAAGCAGCTACGACGCCAACTTCGGAAGGCCCCTCATCAGCGCCTTTCGTTGCGTGCCATCTTCCTTCCACCAATGCCTCAAGTTCAGCTCCGGAGGGATCCAGGTCAGAGTCAAGGGAGATTCCAGGATGACAAGGCAGTGCTACGTCACGGCCGTCAACACCATCTCTTGGTTGGCCAAGGCAGAGGAGATGGAGAGGGTCATGGAGAGCTTGAGCAAGACGGAAGTGTTCGAGGAGAAGGAAGCGGAAGACGACCATCATGCTCAGGCCCCCTAAGGGTGCCTCACCTTGCGGTAGTTTTTCCCTTTTTTGTCTTGTAACAAGTGCTACCCCTGACCAGCTGAGTCAGGGGACCATGTAACTCATATTTTTCCCCGTTTGAGGATGTAGGATTTGGTAAGGTTTGATTGAGATGCTTAGTCCTTTTGCTCCGAGACGGCCCCGCTGCCCAGGCTCTCACTATTTGGGCAGGGTCGGTGGTACATCTCGTGGATGCCTAGAGGTCTCACCTCGAGATGGATTCCACTGTCAGGCTCTCACCTAGCTGGCAGGGTAGGTTGATCTCTCGGAGGGTGGGAAGGTCTCACCTCGAGATGGATTCCGCTGCCAGGCTCTCACCTAGCTGGCAGGCAGGTTGATCTCTCGGAGGGTGGGGTAGTTCTCACCTCGAGATGGATTCCGCTGCCAGGCTCTCACCTAGCTGGCAGGGCAGGTTGATCTCTAGGAGGGTGGGGTAGTTCTCACCTCGAGATGGATTCCGCTGCCAGGCTCTCACCTAGCTGGCAGGTCAGGTTGATCTCTCGGAGGGTGGGGTAGTTCCCACCTCGAGATGGATTCCGTTGTCAGGCTCTCACCTAGCTGGCAGGATAGGTTGATCTCTCGGAGGGTGGGGTAGGTCTCACCTCGAGATGGATTCCGCTGTCAGGCTCTCACCTAGCTGGCAGGGCAGGTTGATCTCTCGGATGGTGGGAAGGTCTCACCTCGAGATGGATTCCGCTGCCAGGCTCTCACCTAGCTGGCAGGGCAGGTTGATCTCTCGGAGGGTAGGGTAGTGAAAGGGGAAACTAGATCTGATATACTCTAGAGGGGGGGTGAATGGAGTATATGGTCCTTTTTAAAACATAAGGAAAAACTTTTGCAAAGCTTTACAACAATTGTTGTAATGAGTGTAAGCAGAGAAGCAGAAATAAAATAAACCACAAAACTAAGCTATGCAGAAACTAAGCACAAGAAAATCTAGGCCAGAAACAAAAAGAAAACATGCAGAACCAGATGACACAAGGAAATATAGTGGTTCCCCAACTTGGGTACATCCACTCTTCTACCACCCTAGGTAGGAATCCACTGCAGGATGAGTTGATCAGGTGTCCTGGGCACCAATGAGCTTTTGATAAGGTGCTCAAAAACCAAAACAGATTTTTTGATCAGGTGTCTTGCCACCAATGAGCTTTTGACAAGGTGCTCAAAAACCAGATTCAAACTTTTGAAGGGAGTTTGAGAAACCCTTTACAGAGAGGGGATTGAGAGAGTTATGGCAGTCTTCTCTTTTCTCAATCAACTGAGAAGACTAAGTGGATTGATTTCAAAGCTCCCCCTGAGTCCTTGATCTTCAGGAAGATGAGCTTTTCTGAGGGTGATAGGCCTTCAAAGATGGATCTCCAGCAAAAGATGATTTCAGCAAGCTGAAATGTTGAGTGTCTGGAGTCTTGAAATGATGTTGGCCTTGAACACTTGAGAGCTGAAGAGATCTGAAGAATGTTTGAAAACTTGATCTCTTTTTGATGAGTGTTCTTCTGAATTCTTGTTGACAGAATATTTTTTCAGAGTCTTGTATGTTGAGAGGTGTCCTTATTCTTGTCTATTCTATTCTCTTTTTGTTCTTGTCTGTATTATATCTGATTCAAAAACATTCTCTCTTTTATTCTCTGAGTCTGAATAGGAAATTGCTCTGTCAAAGATAGTCGTTGGTCTGAATTAATTACAGCCTTAATTGCATAATATGTTCTGAAGGAAAGTCCACTGAATTGTTCCTTGAAAAATCCCTTGAAACTTGCTCCAGAAGTAAACGAAAACGGCTGGCAGATCTTCTGAATTAAATGCAGAATAACTTCTATCTGATTTGAATTTGAATTCTGAAAGATAACTGAAATCGTCGAACTGAGCTCTGCTATCGTCGAGCTGAGCTCAGCGAACTGGAAAATGCAAGCAGCAAAGAAATCGTCGATCTGAGCTCAAAGATCGTCGAACTGAGCTCAGAGATAAGGATCCAGTGCAGAGTCAAAATCGTCGACCTGAGCTCAGCGATCGTCGAATGGAGTTCGACGATATTGAGACGTTGAGCTCAACGATCGTCGACTAGAGCTCGACGATATTATGAGGCTTGAGCTCAGCGATCGTCGAATGGAGCTCGACGATCTAGCAAAGTTGAGCTAGACGATCGTCGACCGGAGTTCGACGAAACGTCGTGCTGAGCTCGACGATTTGGACTTGGTCTCCAAACAAACTTGGGTCTTCAGAGCAGCTTCCAATCCTAACCTTTTAACCCTTAGACTCGATTCTAATTGACCTATTAAGCTATACAGAAGGTCAAAACATAGATTCCTAGAGACATAGTGATCCTGACCCAAATTAGTAATAGGGTGTTCCAACAATCTCCCCCTATTTGGGTTAGGAAAACTATTTACAGACATATGAAAAACAAACAACATCATACAGTCAGAGAAACATAAAATCAACAATAGCAAGACACAGGCAGAACCATCACAGAGAGATATATATATGTGTTATCCAGATATCAGTTAGAAGAACCAAAAGTTGTCACCTTACAGAGTTACTCTTTTTCTTTGCCTTTTACCAACTTGATTTCTCTGTTAGGATTTAATGCTTCCTTGTTGGATCTTGTATCATCAGCTGCTCCCAGATATGTTTGCTTAGAAGTCCTTGGAACCACTGCAGCAGGATGCAACTCCATGTATCTGTCTGCATCAAAGAACTTACTGGAGGCATATCTTTCTAACTCTTTTTGCCTTTGCTCTGACATGGTAGAGATATTGGAAGTGTCTAGCCCTTGTTCTTTTGCTTTTTTTATCTGATCCAAAGCAGCCAGCTCTTTCATTCTTGCAGTCCAAGCCATAGGATTTTTCTCAGGATCCTCAAATGGAACAGGTGGCTCATACCTGTTGGAAGTAGTATCTTGAGGAGTCCTGGCAGTCACAGTATCTTTGAGCTTGTAGGGAAAAGGACCAGAAGATGTGTCAGATGGAACATGTCCTCCCCTAGAGTAAGGGTGCTGCCTGGAGTGTCCTTTAGAGTAAACCTGAGTTTCTCTTTGGTTTCCCCTATATCCTCCCCTTTTGGAGTAAGAGCCCCTAGAATGGCTTTCCCTTTGATATGTTCTTGCATGAGGTTGGTAGGGAGCCTGGCTTCTAGCAGGGCCTGAACTTGCAGAGCTGCCACCTGCACCTGCATCAGGTGGAGGTGGTGGAGGAGGATAAGGGTGCTTGAACTGAGAGGAACCTTTCTCATATTTCCTCTTCTTCTTCATAGCCTTCAACTGGTTCTTAGAGAATTGCATCCAATGCTCAGTGATTGGGCAATTATGCAGAATATAGTATGGAACATCATTGTCATCTCTAACCTTGGCAGGAGGAACTCTTTTCAAAGCCTTGCTTCTTGCTTTCCTTTTCTTTGCAATTGTGGCAGATGAGTCATCAGAAGCAGTGTCATAATCCTCAGATTCAGAACTTTGTGCATCATACAAGGCATCAATCCTTTTCATCAAATCCTCTTTTAGTTTAACAGCAGCTGATGGGGCAGAAGATACAGAAGCAGGAGGAGCAATAGAAGCAGCAGAAGTAACAGCAGATACTGGAGTAGCAGTAGAAGCAACAGAGATGATTTCAGGAATTTTGGCAGCAGCAGGTTCAGAAACAATAACATCTACAGCAGGCTCAAAATCAACAGCCTCTGTCATCAAAAGATCCTGGGATGAGGGTATATCAGAAACATTCTCTTCAGCAGCAGATATAACTCCAGAGGCAGATACAGCCTTGTCTTTAGCAGCAACAGCAACATCATCAGAAGCAGTAGTTACTGACAGAATAAAATCAGAAATGATTCTGGGTTCACAGCAAGAGAAGGGCACTAGAGCCTTGGACAGATCTTCAGAGGGCTGGACAGCATTGGGCTCTGGGAGGCAGCAGTAGTAAGCAGTATCAAAAGTAGATAGCAAAGACCTTAGGTCTATTGCTAGTACTGGAATAGCAGGAGTAGCTGGAGCATAGGAGGCAGCAGGCACAGGAGCATCAGCAGTCACAAGAACAGCATCAGTATCAGCAGAAACAACAGCAGGGGCAGCAGCAGCAACAGCTTCATAGGGCATCTCCCCCTGCCTGGATGCAGATGCATGTGCATCAAGGCACACTGCTGGGGGTGCTGCTAGAGGAGGAAGGAAGGAGGAAAGCCTGGCAGAGAGAGCTGCCACTGACTGTTGTAGAGGAGCTAAAGAGGCCTCCATGAGAAGAGAGAGCCTGGGTGCAAGGAGCTCATACAACTGGTCAACAAGGGCTGGGAGATCTACATGCTCAATGAGAGGAGCAGAGGTAGAGGGTACAGAGATGGCTGATGAAGCTGGAGGAGGTGGGCTGAAGGGTGGAATGAATGGTTCAGGAGAGGGGATGGTAGAGATGGAGGATAGAGGGATGGATATGGAGGGAGTGAAGGTGGGTTGATCAATTATGTGGTGGAGAAGGTCTTGGAAAGTTGTGGAGGAAGATGGCAATTCTGGAGGAGAGGAGGGGGAATCATCCATGTAGGATTCATCCAGTAGCGTGAAGGATGGAAGGGATGGGGATGAGGTTACAGCTGGTGAAGGATATGAGAAAAGGGGGTGGAAGTGGTCTGCTGGTGGAGAAGAGATTGTTGCTGGAGATGGAATAGAAGTTGGAGAGGGGCTGGAGATGGTAATGGTGGAGGTTGCTGGAGAGGTGGATGGAATTGGTAGGGTTGGACTTGGAGGAGGAGAAGCAGCAGCACTAACAGCAGGCAGGTCCTCTGCAGGGGCAGAGGCCTGGGGTGGAGTGACTCTTAGAGTCCTGGTGCCTGAAGGGGCAGAAGAAGAGGGCCTGCTGGGCTTGGAGATTTGCCTGTCCAATTTCCCAAAAAGGGCACAGGTGAGTCTCTTGGAGGCATTAATGTGCACTCCAGAGGAGACTAGCAGAGAAGGGCACTTGGCCTGGAGGAAGACTCCCAGAATTCTTCCATAATTCACAAATGTTTTGTTTATCTTTTTCTTCAGCAGATCAAAAAAGATTTCTCCCCAGTTCAAGCTTTTTCTGTCCACCAGAGCTCCCATGAGGCAGAGCTGATATCTGGAGATGGTGTCATGAGCAGAATGCTTGGCCAAGAGAACCTTGCCTACTACATCAGCCAGAAACCTGTATTCCACTGACAGGTTCCTCTTAAACAACTTGCTAGGGTTTCCCTCAGGATGACCCATCCTGGCAAGTACATCTGAGAATTCATCTCCAGAGAGTTCAGCAGAATCTTCACCATTCCTTAAACCAAAAACCTCTGTCAATATTGTTGGGGTCAGAGGTACCTGGGTGCCACCAATAGAGCCAACTATGGTATTGTTGTCAGGGTTGTGGGCAGTGTAAACCCATTCTTTAATTTCATCAGATGCAAGTGTGATTCTGGTTATCATCCGGGCAGATAGTTGCTGATCTTTGAATAAATTGAGAATATCCTGGAAGATTTGATCGGTTGTGTTGAAGGAGTCGAGATCGATGTCAAAGCCTGCATCAAATTTCATTGCAGCGAGCACAGCAACTGAAACGGCCATGGTACCTGCAAAAAAATCAACAGACAAAACGACCAAGTGTAGAACTGCTTGGAGGGAAGAAAAGTTTGCAGAGTAATTGAAAGCGCAAGAGAGAACGACGACGAAAAAAAAGAGTTTTATATTAGGGTTCGACGCAGAAAAGGAAAGATCGTTGAACTCAGTTCGACGATCGAGGCTTCTAAAGGAATCTGAAGAGACTCCAAAATCGTCGATCTCCGTTCGACGATCTGGAAAGGCGTCGAGCTCCGTTCGACGATCGTTCAGTGAACAAAATCGTCGAGCGCCGTTCGACGATCGTTGACCAGAGGAGATAGTCCATACTATCAAAGGAGCGCTGAACTCAGTTCGACGATTCAGAAAATCGTCGAACTCCGTTCGGCGATCTTTGGGGAAATCGTCGAGCGCAGTTCAGAGATCAGAAAACTCTAGACACAAAAAAAATCAGAAATTTTGCCTAGTCTTGGTCAGTTTTTAGCTTTCAAAATCTTGAGTATTATTTAAGACTTCCTGCATCTAACATTCCTAACTGATTTAGGAAGAAAGTATGTTTCTTTTCATCCAAAGGCTTGGTGAAAATATCTCCCCTTTGTAAATCAGTTGGGATATATTGCAGTTCAATTTTATTCTTTTCAACATTATCCCTTAAGAAGTGATGCCTAATCTCTATGTGTTTTGTCCTACTATGGAGGACTGGATTTTGAGCTATGGAGATAGCACTTGTATTGTCACAAAAGATTTTTGACTTCTCTAAGGTGTAACCATAGTCTAGGAGTTGATTTTGAATCCACAGTATTTGTGAACAACAATTGCCTGCAGCCATATATTCAGCTTCAGCAGTTGAAGTTGACACAGATGTTTGTTTCTTACAAAACCAAGAGACAAGTCTATCACCAAGGAACTGACAAGTTCCACTGGTGCTTTTCCTGTCAATTCTGCATCCAGCATAATCAGCATCAGAGAATCCAGTTAACTCAAATGCTGAATCTTTTGGATACCAGAGACCTAGATTTGGACAACTTTTAACATACCTAAGAATCCTCTTTACTAATGTGAGGTGTGACTCTCTAGGGCTAACTTGGAATCTAGCACATATACATGTAGCAAACATTATATCTGGTCTACTAGCTGTAAGGTACAGTAAAGAGCCAATCATTGCTCTATATGTTGTCTGATCAACAGGTTTCCCATGTTCATCAGCATTCAATACAGCATTGGTTGGCATGGGTGTTTTCATGCAAGATGCCTCAGACATGCCAAATTTCTTAACCAACTCATTAGCATATTTGGTTTGAGAGATAAAGATGCCTTCAGCATGTTGTTTGACTTGCAATCCTAGGAAGAAGGATAGCTCACCCATGCTACTCATCTCAAATTTAGAATGCATTAGGTTAGAAAATCTTCTGCACAATTTTGAGTCAGTAGAACCAAAAATGATATCGTCTACATAAATTTGTACTAGTAGGGTATGGGACTTATGGGTTCTAATGAAAAGAGTTTGGTCTACTCTACCCCTTATAAAACCATTTTCCAAAAGAAAGCATGCTAGGGTCTCATACCATGCTCTAGGAGCTTGCTTGAGACCATATAATGCTTTATTTAATCTAAAAACAAAATCAGGATGAGTTGGAGAGATAAAACCTGGAGGTTGTCTGACATAGACTTCCTCTTTGATGTCTCCATTTAAAAAGGCACTCTTGACATCCATTTGATAAACCTTGAAGCCTTTGTGAGCTGCATAAGCTAAGAATATCCTGATGGCTTCTAATCTTGCAACAGGTGCAAAGGTCTGGTCGTAGTCAATTCCTTCTTCTTGAGAATATCCTTGGGCAACTAGCCTTGCCTTGTTCCTTATTATTACTCCTTGATCATCCAATTTGTTTCTGAATACCCATTTTGTTCCAACAATGGAATGATCCTTAGGCTTGGGCACTAGTTCCCATACTTTGTTCCTCTCAAATTGATGCAACTCCTCTTGCATGGCAATGATCCAGTGTGGATCTTGCTCTGCATCTTGAATGGACTGAGGTTCAATTTGAGAAAGGAAGCATGTGTGCAACAGGTTTTGGTTGACCTGATTTCTGGTTTGCACACCAGCTGAGATTTCTCCAATTATCTGGGAAATTGGATGGTCTCTTGATGTTACTAAATCAACAGGGGGTGTTGATTGTTCACCAACCTGTGTTGTTGTTTCCTCTTGTGGTACAACAACTGGCTCTTCAGGTTGTGCTTCAATATGTTGAGCATTGCTTTCATCTTCACTGCTTTCATCCTCTTGAGCAACTTGTAGCTTGTTCATATCTTCAACTAAAGAGTGTTCCTGCAAAGGTTCTATGGTAGAAGGGATCTTCTCCTTGAAAGACATGTTAGTTTCATCAAATGAAACATGAACAGATTCCTCAATTTTCAATGATGATTTATTGTAAACCCTATAGGCCTTGCTGATCATGGAGTATCCCAGAAACACTCCTTCATCAGCTTTGGCTTGAAATTTTGCTAGATGTTTCTTATCATTATTGTGAATATAACAAATGCAACCAAAAATTTTGAAATAGTCAACTTTAGGTTTCTTCCCTTTGAGTAATTCATAGGGAGTCTTTCCCTTCAGTTTATGTATCAGGCTTCTGTTCAGCACATAGTTGGAGGTGTTCACTGCCTCTGCCCAGAAGGATAGAGGTAGATGAGCATCTGACAACAATGTAGTGGCAGATTCAATAAGGGTTCTATTTTTCCTTTCAGCTACCCCATTTTGTTGAGGAGTTCTAGGAGCTGAGAAAGTATGCCTGATCCCTTCACTCTGACAGAACTCTTGCATAAGAAGAGAATCAAACTCTGTCCCATGATCACTTCTGATCAGGGCAATGTGAGTATTGAACTCAATCTTTATACATTTGAGAAACTCTGTCAGACACTTAAAGTTATCAGACTTCTTCCTTAGAAAGAACACCCAAGTGAATCTAGAGAAGTCATCTACAATCACTAAAGTGTAGGATTTCCCTCCTAGGCTTTGTACTGTGATGGGTCCAAATAGATCCATGTGTAACAGATACAATATCCTAGGTGAATCACTCTTATTAAGTGACTTAAAACTGTTTTTAGTTTGCTTGCCTAATTGACAAGCCTTGCAGAGTCCTTCCTTCTTGTAGGGGCCAGAAGGTAGTCCTCTAACAAGATTGTCCTTGGAGAGCCTAGCAATGGTTCTAAGGTTTAGGTGTCCTAATCTCTTATGCCATAAAACATTTGGTCTACAAACTGAGTTGAATAAACAGATATCTATAGTAGTTGAAAGAAAGTCTACTAGGTAGATGTTACCTTTCCTTTTACCTGTCAACACGGTTGTGTTGTCCTCTGATTTGATTTTGCATGAAGTTTTGCTAAAGGTCACTTGGTAGCCTTCATCACATAGCTGACTGATGCTGATTAGGTTGTGCTTCAGTCCTTCCACATATGCTACCTTCTTGAAGGTTACAGAGCCAATCTGGACTGCTCCATATCCTTTAGTTTGTCCAAAGTTGGAGTCACCAAAGATAACTTTGGGTCCAAGCTTGGCTCTAAAGGAATTTAGGTTGTCCTTGTTCCCTGTCATGTGCTTGGAGCACCCACTATCCAAATACCATTGCTGGTTAGATGTTGGATAGGTCTTCACCTGCACATAAAGCAATTCACTTGTTTTTGACCCAGTTTACCTTGGGCCTAGGGTGATAACCTTTAAATTCAGAAATGAAAGATATCCCTGGCTGACTCTTATATCCTTCAGGATGATATCTCCTTGGAGGTATAATCCATTCAGTATAAGGGTTAAAGGTTTGGGATGAAGAACCCTTAGGATTCAATTTTGACTTGCCTTTGAAAAAATTTCCAGAGCTCTGACCTCTGTTCGACGATCGTGGAGCTGCGTTCGACGATCGTGGGTCCGATCGTCGAGCTCCGTTCGACGGTCGACTATGGCTGAGGTCAGGTATATGGGATCGTCGAGCAGCGTTCGACGATCTTGGCTGAGATCGTCGATCTGCGTTCGACGATATTCCCTGAGATCGTCGAGCTGCGTTCGGCGATCGTCGATCTTCATTCGGCGATCGTCGATCTCCGTTCGACGATTTGTACTGGACTTTGGTTTTCTGAGGCAGATCAGAATTTTTCCTGGCAACCTCTACAACTCCCTTTCCCTTGTCAGAAATGAACTTGATGGGGGTTGTTAGAACAATAGGTTGGCTAGGATGAGGCACCCAAGCCCAGTGTACTGTTGAATCTAGAGTTCACTGTGCTTGTGATGTCCATCAGCTTGATGCTTCTCCCATTGAGAGATTCTTCAAGCTTCTTGGCCTCAGAGAGCTCACTCTTCAGTGAAGCTATCTGTTCCCTATAGTTCTCCAACTCCTGAGAGAGTTTGAGGTTTTCTGTTTTTAAAGCATTTTGTTCAGATAATTGATTTCTGAGAGAGATGATCTCTTTCTCAGACTTTAGCAGGTCTAAACATAGTGCTTTAAATTCAACTTTGAAATCTTCTGAAGTGAAATCAAAAGAGCTGATTACCTGATCTTCCTCAGGCTTGAGTCTCTGAGTCTGACTCTGACTCCTCTTCCTCTGAGTTGTGTTGTGAGGCATTGATTGCCATCATGCAGAATTCTTTTTCCTCTGCATCATCCTCATCATCACTTGAGCTGGAAGAGGCCTCTGACTCCTCTTCAGTCTCACTCCAGGATTCAGCAACAAAACCTTTCCTTGTGTGCTTATTTTTGCTGGTGGAAGGTTTGCTACTTCCATGCCTTTTGGAGTCCTTCTCCTTTCTTCTTTCTTTTCTGTCCCTTCTGTCCTTGTTCTTGTTTTCTGGACAGTCAGGAACCATATGCCCTGGTTTCCTGCAACCAAAGCAAATAATGTCTTTGCTATTGCCAATGGACTTGTCATACCTTGGCTTATCCTGCTCCTTGTATGATCTTCTTCTGAAGTCCTTTCTGGCCATCTTATAGAATCTTTTGGCCAACAAGCTGAGAAGTTCATCATTGGCTGTTCCTTTTTCTTCAGGCAGATCCTCAGTTGCCTTGAATGCTATAGTCTTCTCCTTTCTTGTGGCTGGTGAAGCAGCCTTCTGTTCTTCTTCTCTGTTCTTGATGAGTAGCTCATAAGATTTGAGCTTACCCAACAAGGCTTCAGTGGTGATCTCATTCAGGCTTCTGGCATCTTTAATTGGCCAGATTCTTGAATCCCAAGTGCTGGGGAAGCACATTAGGATCTTGTCATTAAGTTCTGTTAGTGAGATCTCTTTGTCTAATGTCCTCAGTTCACTGACAATTAGACTCAGTCTGTTGTACATGTCTCCCACTGACTCAGTTTCTCCCTTCTTGAAGTTCTCATATTGGGAGATGAGATGGGATCTTCTGTCCTTTCTCTCATCAGCTGATCCTGAAACTATTTCTGAGAGCTTGTCCCAGATCTCCTTGGCTGAATTACATTCAGCTACCTTCTGAAAAATATCATCTGACATTGTCTGAGCTAGAATGTTCATTGCCTTGGCATCAGCCACTTTCCACTTTTTGATGTCAGCATCTGTTCCTGATGGAGGTGGAACAGCATTGGTGCTTGTGCTCTCTGGAGGTCTTGGACACACTGTTAAGACAGAATTAAAAATATCTTCGTCAATAGAATTCATGTAGAGTCTAATCCTTGCTTTCCAAAGTGCAAACTTTGATAGATTGCACACTGGAGGTCTGGTGCTAGCATAATCTTTGTTCTGGGCCATGATTTGTGCAAGCTAAATCTAATACTAGAATACAAAAGAAGGATCTAGTTTGGGATCTTGGGGTTCAGGTGTTAGCCTGTACAACCAAACAGATATGGTATGTTTAACCAACCTCGCTCTGATACCAATTGAAAGGGGAAACTAGATCTGATATACTCTAGAGGGGGGTGAATAGAGTATATGGTCCTTTTTAAAACATAAGGAAAAACTTTTGCAAAGCTTTACAACAATTGTTGTAATGAGTGTAAGCAGGGAAGCAGAAATAAAATAAACCACAAAACTAAGCTATGCAGAAACTAAGCACAAGAAAATCTAGGCCAGAAACAAAAAGAAAACATGCAGAACCAGATGACACAAGGAAATATAGTGGTTCCCCAACTTGGGTACATCCACTCTTCTACCACCCTAGGTAGGAATCCACTGCAGGATGAGTTGATCAGGTGTCCTGGGCACCAATGAGCTTTTGATAAGGTGCTCAAAAACCAAAACAGATTTTTTGATCAGGTGTCTTGCCACCAATGAGCTTTTGACAAGGTGCTCAAAAACCAGATTCAAACTTTTGAAGGGAGTTTGAGAAACCCTTTACAGAGAGGGGATTGAGAGAGTTATGGCAGTCTTCTCTTTTCTCAATCAACTGAGAAGACTAAGTGGATTGATTTCAAAGCTCCCCCTGAGTCCTTGATCTTCAGGAAGATGAGCTTTTCTGAGGGTGATAGGCCTTCAAAGATGGATCTCCAGCAAAAGATGATTTCAGCAAGCTGAAATGTTGAGTGTCTGGAGTCTTGAAATGATGTTGGCCTTGAACACTTGAGAGCTGAAGAGATCTGAAGAATGTTTGAAAACTTGATCTCTTTTTGATGAGTGTTCTTCTGAATTCTTGTTGACAGAATATTTTTTCAGAGTCTTGTATGTTGAGAGGTGTCCTTATTCTTGTCTATTCTATTCTCTTTTTGTTCTTGTCTGTATTATATCTGATTCAAAAACATTCTCTCTTTTATTCTCTGAGTCTGAATAGGAAATTGCTCTGTCAAAGATAGTCGTTGGTCTGAATTAATTACAGCATTAATTGCATAATATGTTCTGAAGGAAAGTCCACTGAATTGTTCCTTGAAAAATCCCTTGAAACTTGCTCCAGAAGTAAACGAAAACGGCTGGCAGATCTTCTGAATTAAATGCAGAATAACTTCTATCTGATTTGAATTTGAATTCTGAAAGATAACTGAAATCGTCGAACTGAGCTCTGCTATCGTCGAGCTGAGCTCAGCGAACTGGAAAATGCAAGCAGCAAAGAAATCGTCGATCTGAGCTCAAAGATCGTCGAACTGAGCTCAGAGATAAGGATCCAGTGCAGAGTCAAAATCGTCGACCTGAGCTCAGCGATCGTCGAATGGAGTTCGACGATATTGAGACGTTGAGCTCAACGATCGTCGACCAGAGCTCGACGATATTACGAGGCTTGAGCTCAGCGATCGTCGAATGGAGCTCGACGATCTGGCAAAGTTGAGCTAGACGATCGTCGACCGGAGTTCGACGAAACGTCGTGCTGAGCTCGACGATTTGGACTTGGTCTCCAGACAAACTTGGGTCTTCAGAGAAGCTTCCAATCCTAACCTTTTAACCCTTAGACTCGATTCTAATTGACCTATTAAGCTATACAGAAGGTCAAAACATAGATTCCTAGAGACATAGTGATCCTGACCCAAATTAGTAATAGGGTGTTCCAACAGGTAGTTCTCACCTCGAGATGGATTCCGCTGCGAGGCTCTCACCTAGCTGGCAGGGCAGGTTGATCTCTCGGAGGGTGGGGTAGTTCTCACCTCAAGATGGATTCCGCTGCCAGGCTCTCACCTAGCTGGCAGGGCAGGTTGATCTCTCGGAGGGTGGGGTAGTTCTCATCTCGAGATGGATTCCGCTGTCAGGCTCTCATTTAGCTGGCAGAGCAGGTTGATCTCTCAGAGGGTGGGGTAGGTCTCACCTCGAGATGGTGTTGGGTACATTGGAATAAATGTACATGATTTGAAGAAGTCTCACCCCACTCAATGATATACATCAAGATGTATTTGATGTGCTTTGAGTTTAGTTGTGCAGGTTAAGTAATTGCAGGGAAAGCTTAAAAGTCCATGTGTCGACACCCAGAAGAAAAGTGTCGACACTTAAGAAGGCTTGTGTCGACACCTAGAGAAGCAGTGTCGACACTTGGAGTAATTGTGTCGACACCAGGGATGCAGAGTCGACACCAGAAGGAAAGTGTCGACACATACAGGCTGTGTTGACACACAATGAAGAAATGTCCAGAGAATCTGTGTCGACACTTAGAAGTAGTGTCGACACCCAGAGGAACTTTGTCGACATCAAAAGTGTCGACACTAGGAGGCTGTGTCGACACTCAGCAAATTTCAACAAAGTTCAAGTACAAGTGTCGACACTAGGAGGCTGTGTCGACACTTAGCAAATTTCAACAAAGTTCAAGTACAAGTGTCGACACTAGGAGGCTGTGTCGACGCTCAGCAAATTTCAACAAAGTTCAAGTACAAGTGTCGACACAAAGGAGATGTGTCGACACTCAGCCAAAGTCTCAACACATGAAGAATGTGTCGACACAAAGGAGATGTGTTGACACTCAGCAAAAGTATCAACACAGAAGGCATGTGTCGACACCAAGGAGATGTGTCGATACTTAGCAAGTATCAACACAAGAAGATGTGTCGACACAAAGGAGTTGTGTCTACACTTACATGAAATCAACTATGTATTCAAGAAGAAGGACTTGTGTCGACACACAGGATCAGTGTCGACACATTCTGAATAAGTAGTGTCGAGAAGCAGAATCTACAACACAAGGAGTTGTGTCGACACCATGAAGGCTAGTGTCGACACTTAGTCTACTTGTGTCGACACTTAGTCTATCTGTGTCGACACTTAAAGACTGACTGTCTCGACACTTTCAGACAGTTACAGAAAATTCAAGAAGTGACTGGATGACTTGACAGCTGCCATCCCAGCCGGTCTACTGCAACTGTCAGAGTTGTCAGAAAGTTGTTAGGAACCGGATCAGCCGGTCACCTTGGAGAAAGTCTATATAAAGACCCTTCTCCTTTACAGATAAAAAAGGTGATTGATCAAGCAATTCATTGAATAATCAATTGAAGTGATCAGAAGATGTAAGAAGTTGGAGAGAGAGAGCTCCTTCTAAGAAGACAGCTATTGAAACAGGCTGTGCAGAAAGTTTCAGATTGAGATCTGATTCTTAAGTCAGCAGTGATTGAAGATCATCTGCATAGAGTTTCAACCCTACTGTGTTCTAATTCAAGAAGCTTTGAAGAAAACCAGGGGAGGTTGATCTCAGCAAAGTTCTTCCAAGAACTCATCAAGAAACCTGTCAACTCTTCTCTCTCATTCTGAGTTGTGGGTATATACTTTGTAATTTTAATTTCTTGTAGGATCCTAAGGGATCTGAGTTGTAAGCCTGAAATTATAAAGACTGAGTGGTAGGGCCTGTGTGCCTGAGTGTAGGAGATACTTTTCTCTGAGTGTAGGCCTTGTTGAAGGCTGAGGGTAGGTCTTGGTGAACACTGAGTGGTAGGGCTTTTGAGCTTGAGTTGTAAGAGTAGGATCACTCTGAGCTGTAGGAACCTATTTGGGGTTCTGAGTGTAAGATCTGAGGATCTGAGAAATAGTGGAGACGTTGGGCCGAATCTAGTACACTACTAGATAGGCGAAGGGGGGAAAGTGGATGTACCCAGACCTTGGGGAACCACTATAAAACTGTGTGTACTCTATGTGTGACTGATTCTGTGTATGTTGTTTAAAGTTCTGTGAATGCTGTGATTAATTCAGCCTGCTGTGATTAATTCTGCCTAAAAGTTTAAAAATTTTATAGTCACCTATTCACCCCCCCCTCTAGGTGATTAGGTACAATTTCTTTCAAGTGGTATCAGAGGGAGGTTACTCAAAAAGGACATAACAGTCTGAGTAAAAGATCCTGTAGGCAGACTCAGCATAATCAAGAAAATCAAGAAAATGGGTTCAACAGAGAATCACAAAGAACTAGGATCCATGAAGTTGCCAATCTGCAGAAAGGATATTTTTGGCATTTGGAAAGAAAGGGTTAGACTATTTATGGAAGCCTCTGACCCTAGAATCTATATCACAGTCAAAGAAGGGTCATATGTGCCTATGAAAGTATCAGTTCTGAATGCAAACCAGAGAACTCCAAAAGACTATTCTGAAATGACCAAGGATGAGATTATTCTGGCCACTATGGACAAGAGGGCTCAGAATATCATTGTAAGTGCAATAGATGATGCCACATTCCAGAATTTAATTCACTGTAAAACATAAAATGAAATGTGGGACACACAGATAGTGTACATGGAGGGCTCTGAAGAAGTTAGACAGGACAGAAAGTCTTTATTAAATCAGGAGTATGAGAGCTTCAGACAAGAAAGGTCTGATAGCATAACTGAGTGCTACAAGAAATTCTATAGGATAGTTAATGAGTTAATGTCCTATGGAAGAGAATTCAGCAATTATGAGCTGAATGATAAGTTCTTGAGATCCCTAACTAAAGACTGGGATACTAAGATTTATGTCATAAGGGAAATGACCAAATTAGCAGACATTCCTCCTCCAACATTGTTTGGAAAATTGTTATCATATAAGATGCAGTTAATGGTAAGGAAGGAGGAGGAGAAGACTACAAGAGTTGAGCACAAAGAAAGAACTGTGACTTTCAAGACAGAAGCCAATAGGGAATATAAAAGTAAGTCTCCATCTCCACCTCCAAAAGTTGTTGAGACTGAGATAGATGAGTTAGAAAGCAAGAATTCTGAAAGCAGTAAGAGTGATGAAGATTTTGCAGCTTTCACTAGACATTTTCAGAAGTTTCTTAAGAAGAAACAGTGGAGGTCTAAGTCATCCACTTCACAGAAGTCATCAAAGAATGACAGGAGAAAGCCCAAGTCAAGTAAAACTACATCTTCAAAGATAGTTTGTTATTGTTGTAACAGACAGGGACATGTTGTTGCTGACTGTCCAGAGAAGAGGAAAGAGTCAACTGATAAGAAGAAGACTCAGATCAAGGGCAAAAAGGAAAGGTCCTTTGTTGCTAAAAAGGACAAAAGTCTGTCTGATATGTCTTCTTCAGAAACTGATTCAGAAGCTGAAGCTTATATTGGACTGTTTGCTGAAGAAGAGGAAGATGAGTTCATCCAGTTAATGAACTCTATATATGAGCATAATGACAATCAGTGCCGGGGACTGATGACCTTATCAGAAGGAGACAAAATCCAGGATCAGCCTGGACCAAGTTAGGTACAAAATTGTTCTTCAAGTTCAATTTCTAGTGCTGGATCAGAATCAGATTCATCAGCATCAAATGATGAGAGTGGATCTGAATCTGAAGGAGACATTCATCAATTAATTGATGAATATAGAGTAGTGTTGCAAGGTTTGAAGAAAAGCAAATCCTTGGCTAAGAGTCAGGCTAAGGAGATTGCTAATCTCAAAGTGGCTGTAACAGATTTTGATAAGTTGCTTGATTAGAAACTAAATGAAATAGCCAGGCTGAAGAACATTACTGTTATTCAAATGGGGACTATTACATTCAAGAATGATCAAATCAGAAATCTGGAGATTAGTCTTTAAAAGGAGAGAGATATAGTAGCTAGGTTTTCTAAATCAAAGTCTATTCTACCTTTGATAGATGAGTTCATTTCTCAAAAGGGTAAAACTGGATTGGGGTTTACTAAACCTGCCAGGACTGAAAAGTCCAAGTCTAAGGGCAAAGCCCCAGTACTCAACAAGAAACCTGCTGTAGATAAAACAGCAAGGGTTGTACCTAAGCAAAGGTACAACAGATTTGAGTGCTGGTGTTGTGGTAAGGTAGGCCACTTTGCCATAGACTGTTGGCACAATTCAAGTGCCAAAGTGAGTAGCAATCTTCCTGCTAGAAAAGCTACAGGTATTTTTGTTAAGAGGCAAACTAACCAGCACCAAGGATCCCAAGAAGTCTTTGGGTTCTAAGGTTAACTAATCTATTTTGTAGGTGAGTCCAAGTGACCATGCCCCAATATGGTACTTGGATAGTGGATGTTCCAGGCACATGACTGGAACTAGGAGATTGCTAAAGGACTATACACCAATCAAGGATGGTACTAAAGTCACCTTTGGTGGTTCTGAAAAAGGAATCATCAAAGGCTTTGGTAACATTTCTAGCAACCTTATCACAATTACTCAAGTGGCTTATGTTAAAGGTTTGAAACACAACCTAATTAGTATAAGTCAGCTGAGTGATTTAGGATATGACATCTCATTTGTCAAAGATGGTTGTCATATCAGGAGGTCAAATGATCAAAAGATCATTTTGACAGGTTATAGGAAGAGAAATGTCTATTGTCTAGACATTATGTGTGAGAACAATGTTTCTCCTGTGTGTCTTGTAACTGATGAGAAAGTCTCTCATTGTGTCAAATGGCACAAGAGGCTAGCCCATCTTAAATATAAGACAATTGGTCAACTCTATAGTAAAGAGTTAGTGATGAATGGTCTTCAGGTTAAGTGTAAAAAGGTTGGAATATGCTCAGCTTGTCAAAAGGGCAAGCAGACCAAATCCACCTTTAATAGCATTGAGAACAAAGATGCTGTGAGGTGTTTATACCTCTTGCATATGGATCTATTTGGTCCAATGCCAGTTCACAGCCTAGGTAGGAAGGTCTACATATTTGTGGTTGTAGATGATTATTCAAGGTTTTCCTGGGTATTCTTCCTAAAGCAAAAATCTGAAACACCTAGTATCTTCTATAGTTTTGTCAAACAAATTCAGAATGAGTTAGACAGTACAGTGGTCAAAATAAGAAGTGACCATGGTACTGAATTCCAGTCTGACAGTATGACAAAGCTATGTGAAGAGTTTGGGATATTTTAAGAATTTTCTTCACCAAGAACACCTCAGCAAAATAGTATTACTGAAAGGAAAAATAGAACTTTGATAGAAGCTGGTAGAACCCTATTAAGTGACACATCTCTCCCTGAATATTTCTGGGCTGAGGAAGTTAATACTGCATGCCATGTGATTAATAGGGCTACCATTACCAAGAGCCACAATAAGACCCCCTATGAGATTGTGAAAGACAGAAAACCAAATCTATCCTATTTCAGGATCTTTGGTTGTAAATGTTATATACTTAACAATGGTAAGTCTTACTTAACCAAGTTTGCTGCCAAATCCCAAGAGGGGATCTTTGTTGGGTACATCAACAACAGTAAGGCTTATAGGGTCTATAACTTGACTACTCAAGTTGTAGAAGAGTCTGTTCATGTAGTGTTTGATGAAGCTAGACTCATTAACAATGAATTGTCTAGTAGTGTTTGCAGCTCCACAGGTGTGACTGAGAAGATGGACAAGCTAACTATTGCAGAAGGTCCTACTGCAAGTCAGCAAGTAGAAGAAGGTGGCTGCTGTCCAGGGGGAGTACTAGATACACCTGATGTAGAAGAAGACCAAGGGGTACAGCAAGTTGAAGAAGCTGAAGGAGTACAACTCGAGACAGGCTACCTCTAGCAAATAGACATCTAAAAGATCATCCAGCCAGTCAAATTATTGGTGATCTCAGACAAGGGGTACAAACAAGGAGCAGAAATCTAAGTTCAGTACTCTACTCCAGCTTTCTATCCCAAGTAGAGCCAAAGAAATTTGAAGAAGCCATCCTAGACCCTCATTGGATTGAGGCTATGCAAGAGGAGCTGAACTAGTTCAAAAGATGCAAAGTCTGGGAGCTAGTTCCTAAACTAAAAGATCACAACATAATTGGAACCAAGTGGATCTTTAGGAATAAGTTGGATGAACATGGAGTGATTATAAAGAACAAAGCATGACTGGTTGCAAAAGGTTATAGGCAGGAAGAAGGTATTGATTTTGATCAAACCTTTGCTCCAGCAGCCAGACTAGAGGCAATAAGGATGTTCTTGGCCTATGCAACCTATCAAGGGTTTAAAGTATACCAAATGGATGTTAAGTCAGCCTTTCTGAATGGAAATCTGAAGGAAGAAGTCTATGTAGAACAGCCATCAGGTTTTGTAGATTTTACTAAATCTAATTATGTTTATAGACTTAGGAAGGCTTTGTATGGGTTAAAACAAGCCCCTAGGGCTTGGTATGAAACCCTGTCTAGTTTGCTCATTGAGAATAAATTCACAAGGGGGAAAATAGACAAGACTCTATTCCTTAGGGAATCCAGAGGCAAGATCATTCTAGTCCAAATATATGTAGATGACATCATATTTGGGTCTACTGAAAGTAGTCTATTCAGAAAGTTTGCAAAACTTATGCAAGGACAATTTGAAATGAGCAGTATGGGGGAACTTAAGTTCTTCTTGGGTCTCCAAGTTAGACAGACTGAGGATGGTTTATCCATATGCTAGTCTAAGTTCACCCTAAAATTGATAAGGAAGTATGGTATGGAATCATCCACTGCCAAGAAAACTCCTATGGGGTTAACAATGTCTTTATGCAAAGATGATGCAGGGAAACCTGTAGATGAAACCTTGTATAGATGGATAGTTGACTCCCTACTTTATTTGACTGCAAGTAGACCAGATATCATGTATGCTACATGTGTCTGTGCTAGCTACCAAGCTTGCCCTAAAGAATCTCATTTGACAGCAGTCAAAAGAATTATGAGATATCTTAAGGGCACTCCTTATCTAGGCCTTTGGTACCCTAGGAATGGAGAGTTTGAACTGACAGGTTATTCAGATGCAGATTTTGCAGGCTGCAAGGAAGATAGGAAAAGTACAACTGGAACCTGTCAATTCCTAGGAGGAAGACTAATATCATGGAGTAGCAAGAAACAAACAAGTGTGGCTATCTCCATAACAGAATCAGAGTATGTTGCTGCAGGAAGTTATTGTGCTCAACTTCTATAGATTCAACATCAGCTAGAAGATTATGGTATTCAAGTAAGTAGAACACCTTTATTTTGTGATTCTACAAGTGCTATTTCTATTGCAAACAATCCTGTCTCTCATAGTAGTACTAAGCACATAGAAATAAAATACCATTTTCTAAGAGAACATGTGGAAAAGGAGATATTTTACTAGAGTATATTAGTACAGATAATCAGCTAGCTGACATGTATACTAAGCCCTTAGATGAAACCAAATTCAATAAATTTAAAATTGAATTAGGGATGATAAACTTAGAATAAGTTTTCCAAATTGTCTAAGTAAAATGGTGTCGACACGTAGAGTTGTCTGTGTCGACACATAGAAGTGGTGTCGACATTTCAGAGAAATGGTGTCGACACATCTAGAAAGTCTGTGTCGACACTTCAGAGAATTAGTGTCGACACATGCAGTGTAGGTGTCGACACATCCAAGGTGGTGTCGACACATCCAAAGTGGTGTCGACACATAGGATTTACTCAACATTAGTCTCGTATAGTCTCGACTAAGTGTCGAGCTAAGCGGTGTCGACACATAAACAAGTGTCGACACATATATTCTGTCGACACATAGTTGTCGAGACATTATAAGTAAGTATCGACATTTTTTAACAGTGTCGACACAGTTTAAGTATTTTGACGCGCCCTTTCATCTTCGATTCTAGAAAGGTATAAATAGGTTTTCGCCATTGTCTGTCGACACGCTCACCAAAGTTTCGAGACCAAACTTGTGTGTCGACATCTCTCTTCTCTAAATTCAAATTTCTTCAAACCCTAATGGCGCCCAAGCTAGAAGAGAATGTGAATGAAGGATACGAACTCGTGCGATACGCATTTGAGGACGCGGAACCCGATATCAAAGGCGTGATAACCCTAATAGCAGAGCCTGGGTTAGAATTTCTTGTTTCAGAACCAATTAAGATCTGGAAGAAGGAAGTCCTTGAGTTTCTGAATACAGCAAAACTAGATGGATCAGGACTCAAGATTAAGTCAAGAGTTCATGGGGAAAAGGTGAAGGCCTCTCCTAAGAGTCTGAGAAAGGTACTACAACTACCAAGAACTAAGGAAGAAGAAGATGTTTCTCCTTCTAAGACTAGAGAAGTATTGACATGGTGTGGTTTGGACTCAAATCTGAAAATTGGTTCAGTATTCAACAGAAAAGGAATGAACATGCAGGACAAATTCTTATCTGAAGTTGTTGGCAAGGTCATCCTGATCAAACCTGGAGGACATGATAGAATATCTGCTCACATGTTCAGTCTAATGACCAGGATTATCTTCAAACTAGAAACTGATTGGTCCGCAGTTGTGTTTGAGAAGATAAAAGAGAGTATGAAGAAGCCTAATTTGGGAAGAATTCTGAGTTTATACCTAGCTGGAAGTATTCCAGAGGTGATGAATCAAGCAGCTGGATCTAAGATTAACCACATGAGGAGAATGGATTTGAGAATCTTCTCTAGGTGGGATAGAGTATTGACCAAAGAAATGTCATCTCCATTAAAGGACACACCTCAGAAAAAGAAGAAGAAGATAGCCCCTGTGGCTCAATAATCCTCAAGCAGCTCTGAAGAGCAAGTTGTTTTTACTCCTGATGAGGAAGAAACTGGAAATGCTGGACAATCTCCAGCTAGACAAGAAGATACACAGAGGCAGGGGGAGCTACCCTCAGCAAGCCCAATTCACCTGAATTCCATCCAGGGGGAGCCCTTAATTGTGGATGAGCCAACTCCACTAGAGAGTGACCAAGCTACCCAAACTATACTTGAGGTAATAACTGAAATCAACCAATTAGATTTCCCTATTGAAAATGAAGTTATGACTGACACATTATCTAATGTTAATCTGCAACCTCAGATTCTTAGTCAACCTCAGGATGTTGTCATGGAAGACACATCTGTTGCTAATCAAGTGGTTGATGAGATAAGAGATTCTCCAGTCCTTTCTCAACAGGAATTTACATTAGAGGAGCTATTCCCTGATCTTCTACAGACTGATCTTGAGAAAGAAATAGCTGCTGTTGAGGGGGAGAAGGTCCATACCGAGGGGGAGCAAGTGGAGAATATAGAGAAAACTACAGGCAAAGAGACTGAGCAGCCCAAGGATGCTGAGCAACCATAAAGGACTGAGAAGGATTCACATCCTAGTCCTAAGGACAGGGTTGATATAGCTAGCACATCTGCATCTGAAGATGAAGAGGCTGTGAGAGCCAAGAAGAGGAAATTTCAAGTCTTCAAGAGGAGGAGCCAGACATATAAAAAGGCACTGCAAACAATTGCACCACAGCCTGCCCCATCTACTGACTATAGTTCACTGATGGTGGATTTACAGATAAAGATGGATGAGCAAAGGCAAGCTATAGAAAAGTATATAGATGAAGGGCATAAGTCACTGCAGTTTGACCTGGCCCAAGACATCAAGTCAATCAGATTTGAAATGAATCTGAATAAGAAAGAAATGACTGACTGCTTCCATAAGGGAGGAAATGCAGTAGTCTATTTAGCTACACATCAAGAGAAGATTAAGACTCAAGTGGATGACATGGCTGTCAAACAAGGATATGTACTGGAGAATCAGATAAGAATGAATGATAATCTAACAGCTTCCCATAATGCCATTGTCACTGAGATCAAGAAGATAGCCACTGCCCAACCTGCAGAGAGTGAAGCTGCCAAAGCTGAGTTTGATAAGAAATTCCAGGAAAGCCTGACTGCTTTTAAGACTGTTCTTGAAACTTCTCAGAAGGCCATTGCAGAACAACTTCAGAAGTTCAAACCCTTCTATAAGGATGGGGTTAATTATCTGAATTATCAAAAAAGATTCCAGAAAGATGATCTTAAGGATCACATTGTTAGAGAAGTCATAAAGGGGGGAGAGGGTGTTAGTCAAAGCCAGCTCTGATCATGCCAAATGGATTTCAAATTCCATCAGAGCCACCCTTGGATATCCTCCATTATGTGATGAAATGTACCTGATTTGAAGAAGCCTCACCCCACTTAATGATATACATCAAGATATATTTGATGTGCTTTGAGTTTAGTTGTGCAGGTTAAGTAATTGCAGGGAAAGCTTAAAAGTCCATGTGTCGACACCCAGAAGAAAAGTGTCGACACTTAAGAAGACTTGTGTCGACACCTAGAGAAGCAGTGTCGACACTTGGAGTAATTGTGTCAACATCAGGGATGCAGAGTCGACACCAGAAGGAAAGTGTCGACACATACAGGCTGTGTCGGCGCACAATGAAGAAATATCTAGAGAAGCTGTGTCGACACTTAGAAGTAGTGTCGACACCCAGAGGAACTTTGTCGACATCAAAAGTGTCGACACTAGGAGGCTGTGTCGACACTCAGTAAATTTCAACAAAGTTCAAGTACAAGTGTCGACACTAGGAGGCTGTGTCGACACTCAGCAAATTTCAACAAAGTTCAAGTGCAAGTGTCGACACTAGGAGGCTGTGTCGACACTCAACAAATTTCAACAAAGTTCAAGTACAAGTGTCGACACAAAGGAGATGTGTCGACACTCAGCCAAAGTCTCAACACATGAAGAATGTGTCGACACAAAGAAGAGGTGTCGACACTCAGCAAAAGTATCAACACAGAAGGCATGTGTCGACACTAAGGAGATGTGTCGACACTTAGCAAGTATCAACACAAGAAGATGTGTCGACACAAAGGAGTTGTGTCGACACTTACAAGAAATCAACTAAGTATTCAAGAAGAAGGACTTGTGTCGACACACAGGATCAGTGTCGACACATTCTGAAGAGTAGTGTCGAGAAGCAGAATCTACAACACAAGGAGTTGTGTCGACACCATGAAGGCTAGTGTCGACACTTAGTCTACTTGTGTCGACACTTAGTCTATCTATGTCGACACTTAAAGACTGACTGTCTCGACACTTTCAGACAGTTACAGAAAATTCAAGAAGTGACTGGATGACTTAACAGCTGCCATCCCAGCCGGTCTACTACAACTGTCAGAGCTGTCAGAAAGATGTTAGGAACCGGATCAGCCGGTCACCTTGGAGAAAGTCTATATAAAGACCCTTCTCCTTTACAGATAAAAAAGGTGATTGATCAAGCAATTCATTGAATAATCAATTGAAGTGATCAAAAGATCTAAGAAGTTGGAGAGAGGGAGCTCCTTCTAAGAATACAGCTATTGAACCAGGCTGTGAAGAAAGTTTCAGATTGAGATCTGATTCTTAAGTCAGCAGTGATTGAAGATCATCTGCATAGAGTTTCAACCCTACTGTGTTCTAATTCAAGAAGCTTTGAAGAAAGCCAAGGGAGGTTGATCTCAGCAAAGTTCTTCCAAGAACTCATCAAGAAACCTGTCAACTCTTCTCTCTCATTCTGAGTTGTGGGTATATACTCTGTAATTTTAATTTCTTGTAGGATCCTAAGGGATCTGAGTTGTAAGCCTGAAATTATAAAGGCTGAGTGGTAGGGCCTGTGTGCCTGAGTGTAGGAGATACTTTTCTCTGAGTGTAGGCCTTGTTGAAGGCTGAGTGTAGGTATTGGTGAAGACTGAGTGGTAGGGCTTTTGAGCCTGAGTTGTAAGAGTGGGATCACTCTGAGCTATAGGAACCTATTTGGGGTTCTGAGTGTAAGATCTGAGGATCTGAGGAATAGTGGAGAAGTTGGGCCGAATCTAGTACACTACTAGATAGGCGAAGGGGGGAAAGTGGATGTACCCAGACCTTGGTGAACCACTATAAAACTGTGTGTACTCTGTGTGTGACTGATTCTGTGTATGCTGTTTAAAGTTCTGTGAATGCCGTGATTAATTCAGCCTGCTGTGATTAATTCTGCCTAAAAGTTTAAAAAGATTATAGTCACCTATTCACCCCCCCCCTCTAGGTGATTAGGTACAATTTATTTCAGATGTATTCCGCTGCCAGGCTCTCACCTAGCTGGCAGGGCAGGTTGATCTCTCGGAGGGTGGGGTAGTTCTCACCTCGAGATGGATTCCTCTGCCAGGCTCTCACCTAGCTGACAGGGCGGGTTGATCTCTCGGAGGGTGGGGTAGTTCTCACCTCGAGATGGATTTCGCTGCCATGCTCTCACCTAGCTGGCAGGGCAGGTTGATATCTCGGAGGTTGCGGTAGTTCTCACCTTGAGATGGATTCCGCTGCCAGGCTCTCACCTAGCTGTCAGGGCAGGTTGATCTCTCGGAGAGTGTGGTAGTTCCCACCTCGAGATGGATTCCGCTGCCAGGCTCTCACCTAGCTGACATGGCAGGTTGATCTCTCGGAGGGTGGGGTAGGTCTCACCTATAGATGGATTCCACTACCAGGCTCTCACCTAGCTGGCAGGGCAGGTTGATCTCTCGGAGGATGGGGTAGGTCTCACCTCGAGATGGATTCCGCTGCCAGGCTCTCACCTAGCTGGCAGGGCAGGTTGATCTCTCGGAGGGTGGGGTAGTTCCCACCTCGAGATGGATTCCGCTGCCAGGCACTCACCTAGCTTGTAGGGCAGGTTGATCTCTCGGAGGGTGGGGTAGTTCTCACCTCGAGATGGATTCTGCTACTAGGCTCTCACCTAGCTGGCAGGGCAGGTTGATCTCTCGGAGGGTGGGAAGGTCTCACCTCGAGATGGATTCCGCTGTCAGGCTCTCACCTAGCTGGCAGGGCAGGTTGATCTCTCGGAGGGTGGGGTAGTTCTCACCTCAAGATGGATTCCGCTGCCAGGCTCTTACCTAGCTGGCAGGGCAGGTTGATCTCTCATAGGGTGGGAAGGTCTCACCTCGAGATGGATTCCGCTGCCAGGCTCTGACCTAGCTGGCAGGGCAGGTTGATCTCTCGGAGGGTAGGGTAGTTCTCACCTTGAGATGGATTCCGTTGCCAGGCTCTCATCTAGCTGGCAGGGCAGGTTGATCTCTCGTGGAAGCTAAGCCCTTTGCTCCGAGATGGATTCCGCTGTTAGGCTCTCAACTAGCTGGCAGGGTAGGTTGATCTCTCGTGGAAGCCAAGTCCTTAGCTCCGATGATGTTTCTGCTGTCAGGCTCTCACTAGCTGACAGGGCTGGTTGATCTCTCGTGGAAGCCAAGTTGGTTACCCGGAGGATGTCTCGCCACCCAGGCTCCCATAGCTGCCATGACAGGTTGATCCCTCCGAGGGGGGGGGGGGGGGGGGGTGAAGTGATTTTTACCCGGAGGAGGTCTCGCCACCCAGGCTCCCATAGCTGGCATGACAGGTTCCCCGCAAGAAAGTTACACTCCGCAAATACGTTGCGGTTGGTCATTTCTTTTCGAGCTTGTACCAACCTCGAAAAGAGCGGGGATTGTGTACAACCCCGTATTAACGAAGAGTGGGCCCCAAACAAGGCAGACACGTTTTTAAGCTTTTTGGAGATTTTGCACTCTCGGTGGCTAATTTTGGCTCTAGCTTGAAAATATACTAGTAGGGGGAGGGAAAATCAGCCTCCCCCAGTGGCCCTTTCTTGGAGGGTCGGGGTCTCGCCCCTGCCCCCCTACCTGCGGCTTGGTGGGGCGAGACGGGCCAAGGCCGGGGGTCTCGCCCCTGCCCACGGCTTGGGGGGGGGGGGGGGCGAGACAGGCTAAGGCCGGGGGTCTCGCACCTGCCCGCGGCTTGGGGGGCGAGATCGGCCAAGGCCGGGGGTCTCGCCCCTGCCCGCGGCTTGGGGGGGGGGGGGGAGACCGGCCAAGGCCGGGGGTCTCGCCCCTGGCCGCGGCTTGGTGGGCCGAGACCGGCCAAGGCCGGGGGTCTCGCCCCTGCCCGCGGCTTGGGGGGCGAGACCGGCCAAGGTCGGGGGTCTCGCCCCTGCCCGCGGCTTGGTGGGGCGAGACCCTGTAATCGGCCCCTAGGTGGGAGAGGGGGATGGTTTTACCCCTTACCCCCCCCCCCCCCCCCCCCGGTGTGGCTGTTTTCTATTGGCCCGAGGCATATTTGTTGTGAGGGTATTTCAGTCATTTTGGCCCATGGGATTTGGAAAACTATAAATAGACCCCCTTGGGTGCCTTGGAGAGGGACCTTTTCTTAGCTTCCTCCTCCCTTAGCTTCTTCTTGGTAGAGTAGAGAGAGCTCCTCCAAGGCACCCTAGCGCGAGCATTGGTTGGGGAGGGGAAGTGCTCAGGTAGCCTTCCAGGTGTGAGGTGGGACCTCTGTGTTAGAGCCGAGGGTCTGTTTCTAGCTTCTTGATCTTTAGTCTGTGACGTTCCTTCGGGTGTAGTAGGTGTGAGGTCACCCCTTTCTAGGGACCCCGAACTCCACAGAGGCCATTTTTGGCTTCAACAGGAACACGGTACGAGCATTATGAGTTCACAGTAATATCATTTGGGTTGTGCAATGCGCCCTCAGTGTTTATGGATTTGATGCACCGCACGTTCCGAGAGTACCTGGACATGTTCGTGATAGTGTTCATTGATGATATTCTGGTTTACTCTCGATCGAATGCCGAGCATAAAAACCACTTGCGGTTGGTGTTGAATACCTTGAGGCAGAATAAGCTCTATGCCAAGTTCTCAAAGTGCGGATTTTGGTTATCGTTAGTGCCTTTTCTAGGCCATATGGTAAGTGGAGCGGGCATAGCAGTGGATCCAGCAAAGATAAGGGCCATACAGGAGTGGCCGGTGTTGTCTTCAGTGGCCGAGGTCAGGAGCTTCCTTGGACTGGCGGGCTACTATCGAAGATTTGTTGAAAACTTCTCGCGGATTGCTTTGTCGCTAACCATGCTGACGAGAAAAGGTTAGAAGTTCGTTTGGACGCTAGAGTGCGCGCGAGCTTTTGAAGAGCTGAAGGTTCGGTTGACCACGGCGCCTGTGTTGTCATCGCCATGTGGTGCCGATGGATTTGTAATCTATAGTGATGCCTCGGGGAGCGGCTTAGGCTGCGTTCTTCTGCAAAATGGGAAGGTGATTGCTTATGGCTCACGCTAGCTAAAGGTGCACGAGCGAAACTATCCCGTCCACGACTTAGAGTTGCCGGCGGTGATCTTTGCACTAAAGCTGTGGCGACACTATCTTTATGGTGTGAAGGTGGAGATCTATACAGATAATAAGAGCCTAAAGTACCTATTGGAGCAGAAGGACTTGAATATGCGACAACAAAGGTAGTTGGAGTTCCTTGGGGACTACACATTTGAGATTCACTATATGCCCAAAAAGGGAAATGTAGTCACGGATGCCTTAAGTTGGAGAGCTCCGGCAAGGGCGAGTTGGTTGCAGAGGCATGATGAACGTCTCATCCAGGAGCTAGAAGCGTTGGAGATTTCTTGTGTTGACAAGAATTTCGCTGCCAATGCCAGTTTGAACTGGACGGAGGTGCAGTGTGACCTTGTAGACCGGATTCGACGAGCAACGAGACTAGATAAAGATCTCCTACGCTATTCTAAAGATAGGCCAGAGGGCAAGTTCTCCTGGGATGACAGTCTTTTGCGGAAAGAGGGCAGTTTGTGCGTCCCGAATTTGGGTAAATTGAGGGAAGAACTGATGTATGAAGCACATTATACGAAGTACTCAATCCACCCAGGGAGCACAAAGATGTTCAGGGATATGAAAAAGCTGTTCTGGTGGCCAGGTCTAAAGAAAGATTTTGCTCATTGTGTGGCCAAATACCACACCTATGCTATGGTGAAGGCGGAATGCCAGAAGCATGACGGTTATTTGAAGTCATTGCTGATTCCAGAATGGAAGTTCGACGATATTTCCATGGATTTCGTGCACGGGTTGTCGAGATCTCAGCGCAGAAATGACTCAATTTGGGTAATTGTCGACCGGCTAACGAAAGTGGCACACTTCCTGCCGAATAGATGGGATGATTCGGTGGAAAGTTTGGCAAAATTATATGTTGAGCAAATTGTGCGGCTACATGGTGTTCCTCGGAGCATCGTAAGTGATAGAGATGGGTGATTCACATCGAACGGCTGGAGGCTAATTCATCAACTGTTGGGCACGAAGTTTACATTCAGTACGACCTTTCATCCCCAAACTGATGGCCAAACTGAACGGACTAATAGGACTATGGAGGATATGCTCCGGATGTGCGTCCTAGACTTTGGAAAGAGATGGGAAGATCATATCTATATGATAGAGTTTGCCTATAATAATAGCTACCAAGCGAGCATCGGTATGGAACCGTATGAAGCTCTGTATGGACGGAAGTGTCGTATGCCTTTAGCTTGGGTAGAAGCGGGTGAAGCTAGAGTTTATAATCGTAATGAAGTCGACGAAGCAAACTCGACCATACGTACTATTCGAGAGAGGCTACTAATCGCCCAGGATCGACAAGCAAAATACTACAACGTCGAGCACCGGAACGTGGAGTTCACGGTAGGCGACTGGGTATACTTGAAGATCAAGCCCTTCAAAGGCGTATCTAGGATTCGACGTCTGAAAAAGTTGAGTCCAAGATACCTTGGTCCATTTGAAGTGGTAGAGCGAGTCGGGGAGGCTGCATATCGGTAGTTCTGTCGGCAGACTTGAGTGAATTGCATGATGTGTTTCACATCTCGGTGTTGCGGAAAGCCGTGAAAGATCTAGCTCAAGTGATCAAGGATGATCGTGTGCCGGTAGAGTATGGGATAACAACGAAGGTTAGGCCCATTCAAATCGAGGATCGTGCCGAGAAACAGTTGCAAAATAAGACGGTCGGGATGGTCAAAGTCCGGTGGGATAATTGCGGCCGTGAGGAGCTAACATGGGAGCGAGAGCAAACCATGCGAGCTGAATTTCCCGAGCTATTTCTGTAAAATTGTTGTAAAATGCAAATTTTGTTGTAACATAAAATTTTGATGTTATAACATTTTGCTTGCTGGTTTCCTTCCTGTGTGCGAATTTCGAGGACGAAATTTCTTGTAGGAGGGGAGGGTTGTAACAGCCCAAATTTCAGAATGGGAAAATTTTGGGGATACTGTTGAAATCGATTCCTCGATCTCCTGTGGAGTTCGCCCTTGGGGAAGGGTGGTCTCGCACCTACTTCGCTCCTGCAAGCAAAACAACAAAGAAGACAAGGTGACACAGACTCAAGAGCTCGGCGGGGGAGGTCCCACCACAAACCCGGAAGATCTCAGAGCGCTTCCCCTCCTTAGCCAGAAGCCGAGCTAAGGCACCCTCAGAAAGCACTTGAAGATTGGAGCAGGAGAGCACAGGGGATAACCTGCTTTCTGGGGTACCCCTTGGGTCCTATTTATAGTTTTTAAAATCTGGACTGCAAATAACCAAAAGAACTGACCTGAAATTACCGGAAAACCCTTGGTTGGGTTTGCCAACAGCCAAACTCCGCTGTTTTGAAGGGCTATGGGCAGACCAGCGGGGGCAAAACAGTAAAAAGTACCTCATACGTCCAGGCGAACTGGGGAGCTTTGACCACCTCGGCATATTCTGCTCGCCTGCTGCTGCCGAGCTCCACTGCGAGGATACGAGTTGTGGCTCGCTTGGCGAATGCCGAGCTCGGGGGCGCCGATCGTCGATCTCTGGTCGACGGATGCCGAGCTCGAGCTCGCCCCCTTTACTGCCGAGCTCGCCTATTGTCCTCAGCCTGATCTACCTAGACCTTGGTGACCTTGCTCGTCGGACACGGGGTTGTACACAATCCCCGCTCTTTTTGAGCTTGTCAAAGCTCGGAAAGAAACATCCAACCCCAAGTGTGCTGCGAGCGCGGGTTGGCGAGTTGGAGGGAATCTTCGGGTGGGGGCCACCTGCGGCTATATATATGTGCTCCTGCCCACCTGCCTGACTCTTGCCATTCCCTCTGCTACCCTGCCAAGATGCCTCTTCCTAAGGAGATCCAAGAGCGCATAGACCGAGCCCGCCAGGCCTCCGCAGCTCGCGTTGCCGCCCTGACGGCGGTCCCCGCGAAAGCTCCCCAAATCGACTTTGTCGAGCCAAGCTCCAAGAGGTCGAAGCCATTTCCTGAGGCGGCTGAGCCCATTTTCAACGACCTGAGGGACACCCTGGCTCGCGAGACCGGCTCTTCCACCCGAACTATTCTTGAGGATAGATAGGTTGTCGTAGTCGGCGACGACCCAGACGGTCAACCAGATGGCGAGGACGTCGCGCCGCGAGAGCCCACACCGCGAGGCGAGACCACACTCGCCAACTCGCGATTCACAGCACCGGACAGCCATCCCCGGGACCCGCCTCTTCTCTTTGGGATCCTGCCTGTGAGCTCGCAGAGGCCGAATTCGCCAGTGTGCTCCTCCCCTCCTCGCCAAACTGGCGTGGCCGCGGGGGGGGGGGGGGGGGGGGGGGGGGGGGGGGTCTGGGGACCATTCCCACCCCAGGATTCGAGCTCATCTCGCCGGGGGCTCGCGGCCCAGGTCGTGGGAAGGATCTGAGGTTCATCCCTCTCCGCACCTCCCTCGAGCTACCGAGCTCGTCTGGTCAGTCTTGCTTGACTCCTTGCTTCATGAGTTTTTTCTGCCTCTTTTTGCTAACACATGTCTTCACAGCTCTTCCCAGTCAATCGGCTGCCGAGGAATCCTCGCGGCCAGCCCACTATTATCCCCTCCCTTCCCCGAGCTCGCTGGACTCTTACCTGGGTCCTGAGGTGGATCAAGGTGAGTTGACGAGGAGGGAGGTCAAGCTCCTCAAAAAGCTGGTGTGCGGGTTGCGCGAGGTGCAGGGGGTCAACGAGACGCTGCAGCGCGACTACGCGCATCTTGCTGACGAGGTGCGTCGTGGCCAAGCTGGCGAGCTGATGTCCCCCTCCCGGCTCCTGGACGAGATAGATGACGGTCTCTCGGTTGCACAGAGGAATTCCGGAAGGATCCGCGAGCTGCTCCGCGCGCGGCAGCCTGGGGGCAGGGGTCGCGAGGACGGGGTAGTTAAGTGAGTGGCTCCTCTGCCGAGCCGACCGAAACTCGCATCCCGATGCCCTCCCTGCTTGCGCGCCCTGTTTTTTAAATCCTGAACTTTATTTCTGTAATAAATAACTCTTAGAATATTCTTGATCATGTTACTTAAATAAAATGCTGCAATGTTCGACTTAGCCTTGTTTGGGGCGCGCCAGAAGTCAGCGAGCTGGGGTGGCGAGCTGGGTTGGCGAGCTGGGGAGGCGAGCTGTGTTGATTGGACAGCCTGCCCCAAATTTCTTTTCCTACAAATAGACCCCCCCCCCCCCTCACCTACCCCGTACTGTGCCTTTATTGCTTTTTTCCCTTCTCCCTGCACTTTTCCATTTCCTGCTCGCACTCTACCTCTGCCTCCGCGAACATGGGTAAGACGAATCCAGATGCGGACGATCGCTCCAAGTGCGCGCTGCACTTCACGGACTACTGTTTCTTCGAGGGGCACACCAGCGAGGATGAGCTCGCCGAGTTCGTGGCGGAGCGCATGCCGTCGGGCTTCGAGGCACGCAGGCCGAGGCAGGGGGATGCCATCAATACTTTTTATGAGGACGAGCTCGCCTTCCCCCTCTCACATTTCGAGGTGGGGCTACGCCTCCCCCTGTGGCCGGAGATCCGACAAATCTTGAAATATTACGGAGCCGTGCCCGCGCAGCTGAATTCCAACGCCATCGCGATGATGGTGGCGTTCGCGAGTTACCTCCGGCGGGAGAGGATCGAGTTCAACCTGATGGTGTTCAGGAAGCTCTTCTCCTACAAGGCGACGTCGGACAGGGTCGCCTACTTCGGCGGCTCGCTGATCAAAGTTCGCGAGATCGCGAACAAGCACCATACCTGGATGACCAAGATCGAATTCATCAAGGGCGATCTCGGCAACATCCCCTACTCGCCTCAGCAGAAGGGCGAGGAGGTATACCGCCCGCCGGCCGTGTCCGGCAACGACGCCGAGCTTCACAAATACTTCCTCCATAAAGACTTTGAGGTCGCCTTCCTGCGGAGGGGCCTCGACGGGTTCCCCCCTGTTCTGCCCGGCGAAGGTATGCTTCTCTCCTCATCTTGCCGAGTTCGCCTGACTGCCGAATTCGCCATATCATTGCTGAGTTCCTAACTTTTTCGAAGTATTTTCCTGCAGGGGAGTGAATAATCCACGTGAACCCGCCATTCGCGGATCCGGGGCTTCATACCGACCCTCTTGCTCGCGAGAGGGCGGCGACGGCGGCCTGCCGAGATGAGGCGGCCCTCTCGCAACCCTCTTCCTGCAAGAGGCGACCTGAGGACGCGGGATCGAACCCGCCATTCGGCCATCGACAAATAAAGAAGATGCGGAGAGCCCTGCTGGCTCCGCGGGGGCAACAACAACAACATCTCAGCCCTAAGTACATCAGCTCGTTGGAGACCCCTCCCGACGCATCGCCGGAGAGCCCGCTAAAGGAGACAACCAGCAAGGGCCGGAAAGGTGGCGAGGGCCCCTCTTCCACGGCGGCGATCTCTCCTCCTCCATCGGCGAAGCGGGCCGCCCGCGAACGCGTGCCGCCGAACCAACACCCCCTATTCAACTTCGGCGCCCGGTGGAAGGACTCGGCGGGCGAGCCCATGCTGCAGTGGGACGAGCTCGCTCATCGAGTCTCCGTCTCCACCCTGCACCCCTCTTGGCATGACCGCGAGCCCGCCACCGGTCACGCCTATGCCCTCGGCTTCGGCCTATATGGCCGGGAGGATGCCGAGGCCTACAAAAAGATGACCCTCCGGCAACTCGGCCATGAGGGCCTGCAGTCCCACCTGCGGACCATGGAGCTGCATCACATGCTGGCACGCCGCAGCTTCGCCCTCAGCCACCAACTCGAAAAGGCTGAGCAGGCTCGCGACCTCGCTAAGGATAAGGTTACCGATCAGGCGAGGCAGCTCGGCATAGCGGAGGGTCTACTCGCCCAAGCCGCCGGCGGGCTGGTAAGTGTCAAGCGCTGCTCTTCTCTTTTACTTAGAATATTTTTTGCTGCTGCTAAATGGACTCTTTTCCAAGATGCCAAGGCCACGGGGGAGCTTCAGGCTCGCAACACCGAGCTGGGGGAGGAGATCAGCCAGCTGCGCGCACTCCTGGCCGTGGACGCCAAGGCTGCAGGGGAGCTCCAGGCTCGCAATGTCGAGCAGGGGGAGGATATCGGCCAGCTGTGCGCACGCCTCGCCGAGCTGGAGGGCGCGAACACAAAACTGAAGGGGGAGAATCAGCACCTCCTCAGCGAGGTCCGTCGCCAGGAGGAGATCTTTTTCCCGCCTCACGACATCGACCCCACCCTCCCCTACAAGAGCCCGCGGATCTTTGGCGAGGCCGACCTCATCGAGAGATTGCAGATCAACTCCATCCAAGCCACCGGCTGCACCATCCAGATGATGAAGGATTCTGGGGTGCTGGTGGAGGGGTGCGAGGGGATCTCGGCTCGGGACCTGATGCCGAGCCTTTTCCCGACAATGCCTCCCAGCGAGAAGGAAGACAGCCTGGACGCGATGTTCTGGAAAAGCTTCCAGGATCCTTCGGGTGACGGCGAGGACCAGTCCGGCGGAGGGGGCGAGGCCTGAGGGTAGCCTGTACATTTTCTTTTCTCCTTTTTTGTTCACTCGCCGAGGCGAGCCCCCTGTAATTACCTTTTGTAAACAATTAATGAAAGTTTTTGATCATACTCGTGCCACTTCCTTTTCTTTTCTTTCTTTACTTTGTTTATTGTGCTCTGAATATATGTGAGTGCTTCCCTACGCGACCTCGCTGAGACAGGTTCCGCGAGTAGAATAGTTATGAGAGCGCGCCTGCGAGTGGATGCGTTTTGAGTGTCCGCCGAGCCCCAAGCGATTCGGGGGCGAGTTGCTCTCTGCCCTTGTCACACCACCATAACTCGCACGCGAGCCATCCAGGTTGAGCCCGAAAAAGAAGAGAAAAATTTTCCAAGTCTAATGGGCAAAGGGGCGAGGTGCCCCGGCCTGGCTCGCTTTCCTTTGGCGAGGCCCGGGTTCGCGATCTACTCGTCAATGCCGAGCCAGGAATGACGAGTCCGAACTCACCCATGCAGAATCCTCTTGCTGGTGCCGAACTGGGTTCGCCGAGCCCGAGCTCGCCTCGATAGGACCCCTTTCCCCTTGCTTCCTGACACTTTGAGACTTCTTGATCTTCATCTGGCGATTTTGGGGCCGACACCATCGAGTGACTTCCGGCCCTGTTAGCTAGATGAGAGCCTAACAGCGGGATCTGCTCGAGGCTAAGGATGACACCGAGTGACTTTCGGCCCTGCCAGCTAGGTGAGAGCCTGACAGCGGGATCTTCCCGGGGTCCAAACACATTCCATCGAGTGACATCCGACCCTGTCAGCTAGGTGAGAGCCTGACAGCGGGATCTGCTCGAGGCCAAGGATGACACCAAGTGACTTCCGGCCCTGCCATCTAGGTGAGAGCCTGGCAGCGGGATATTCTCGGGGTAGGAACACATTCCATTGAGTGACATCCGGCCCTGTCATCTAGGTGAGAGCCTGGCAGCGGGATCTGCTCGAGGCCAAGGATGACACCGAGTGACTTCCGACCCTGCCAGCTAGGTGAGAGCCTGACAGCGGGATCTTCTCGGGGTCCAAACACATTCCATCGAGTGACATCCGGCCCTGTCAGCTAGGTGTGAGCCTGACAGCGGGATCTGCTCGAGGCCAAGGATGACACCGAGTGACTTCCGGCCCTGCCAGCTAGGTGAGATCCTGGCAGTGGGATCTTCTCGGGGTCCAAACACATTCCATCGAGTGACATACGACCCTGTCAGCTAAGTGAGAGCCTGACATCGGGATCTGCTCAAGGCCAAGGATGACACCGAGTGACTTCCAGCCCTGCCAGCTAGGTGAGAGCCTGGCAGCGAGATCTTATCGGGGTCTAAACACATTCCATCGAGTGACATCCGGCTCTATCAGCTAGGTGAGAGCCTGACAGCGGGATATGGTCGAGGCCAAGGATGACACCGAGTGACTTCCGGCCCTGCCAGCTAGGTGAGAGCCTGGTAGCGGGATCTTCTCGGGGTCCAAACACATTCCATTCCTCTATGCAGGCTAGCTATGATAATTCTAGAGAGTTGAAGAAATTTATTATAATCAAAGTATCGCTTACATGTTTCAGGGGAAAAATCGTTTTAGGTCGTCACCACTCCAGGTGAGACTCAGGGTCTCGCCCTCTACATTTTGGAGTCGATAGCCTCCTGACTTCAAGGCTTCCTTTACAATGAATGGTCCCTCCCAGCTGGGATTGAGCTTCCCTACGGATGCCGACCTCCCTGCTGCATCCACCTTCTTCAGCACTAAGTCCCCTTCCACGAACTGTTTTACCCTGACATGCTTGTCAAAGTACTTGGTCATTCTTCTTTTCACCTCCTCCTGTCGGATAACGGAAAGGTCCCTCACCTCTTCCACCATGTCAAGGGAGAGCCTCAGCTCCTCCTCATTCTCTGCTTACCATTCCTTATGGCCTTCTTTGGCCGCAACAACTCGCGGTGTTTGGACTTCAAATTCCACGGGGAGCACTGCCTCGCACCCATGGGAGAGTTTGAAGGGGGTCTCTCATGTAGCCGTGTTGGGGGTGGTCCTTAGGGCCCAAAGAACCGCGGGAAGCTGCTCCACCCAGCTCCCCTTCAAATTCTCCACCTTCTTCTTGAGGAGGTTGACGATGATCTTATTTGCAGCCTCCACCTGCCCGTTGCTCTTGGGGTGATGGACCGAGGCGAACCTGAGGTCGATCCCAAGCTGTTCGCAAAAGCTGGTGAATTCGGCGCTGGCGAACTGGGGCTCGTTGTCCGTGACGATGGCCTGGGGCAGCCCATGGCAACAGATGATCTCCCCCCAAACAAAGTTCCTGATTACCTGGAGGTCACCTTGGCCAGTGCCTTCACCTCAATCCACTTGGAGAAGTAGTCAATCATCACTAGGAGGAACCTTCTCTGACTGCTGGCTTGGGGGAACGGTCCGAACAAATCCATTCCCCAGATTGCGAAGGGCCAGGGGGCCGTGATACTCCTGAGTCGCGGGTCCGGCTGTAGCTGAAGAGGGGCAAACAGCTGGCACTTATGGCATCTTCTTGCGAACTATGCGGCGTCTCGGCCCAGGGTGGGCCAGAAATACCCTTGCCTGACTATCCTCCCTTCCAGGGTCCGACTCCCGGAGTGACTCCCACATTCCCCGGAGTGGACTTCCTCCAAGATCCTTCGTACTTCGCCCTCGGTCACACAGCGAGCCAGCATCCCTGAGAGAGTCTTCCTGTATAGCTGCCCGTCCTGGAGGAGGTAATATGCTGAATTGTGCCTTAGTTTCTTCTTATCTACCCCCTCCGGATACTCTCCCGTGGAGAGGAAAACCACAGATGGATCCATCCACGAAGCTTGTTGATCGATTTGCATGAGCTCTCCCTCTTCGATGGAGGGGCAGAACAGGTCGGTGACGGTACCCCCCGCCTGGGGACCATGCTTTGCTAGTTGGTCGGCTTGTTCATTTTCTTCCCTGGGCACGTGTCGGATGGAGAAGGTCTGGAAAGTGCCTATGACCCCCTTCACTTTAGCCAGGTACGATCTCAGGGTGGGCTCCCTTGGCTCGAACTCCCCGTTGATCTGGGAAGCCACCACCATGGAGTCAGTAAGGACCTCCACATCCAACACCCCCGGCTCCCTGGCCAGGCACAGCCCTGCTATCACGGCCTCGTACTCGGCCTGGTTGTTCGTAATGGGGAAGTGCACCATCACTGTCTGCTCAATTTGAGTTCCCTGGGGGCTTTCTAGGATCACCCCACTCCAAGGGAATGCCTCCCTGAGGCACCATCCACCCTCACCTTCCAAGAAGTCGGGCGGGTGAGTTCTTCCTCTGCCACTTCAACTACGTAGTCGGCCAAGAAGTCGGCCATCGCTTGAGCTTTGATCGAGAGCCGCAGAACGAAGGAGACATCGAAATCGCCCAGTTCCACCGACCACTCAGCCTGCCTGCCTGAATTCTCCACCCCCCTCAAAGATGTTGCGGAGAGGATGGTCGGTCACCACTCGAATTGAGTGTGCCTGGATGTAAGGTCGCAGCCTCCTGGCCGAGATGATCAGGGCAAAAGCTAGCTTCTCCAAAATCGGATACCGGAGCTCGGCCTTCCTTAGGACCCGGCTCACGTAATAAATAGGGAGTTGTTTCTTCCCTTCTTCGCGAACTAAGACGGAGCTCAAGGCCTCCACCCCGACCCCGAGATATAAGAACAGGTCCTCCCCCTCCTTCAGCCCTTAGAGCAGCGGAGCCTGTGTCAACTGCACCTTGAGGGCCTGGAACGCCTACTCACACTCCTTGGTCCATTCAAACCTCTGACCACCCATCAGCGTTTTGAAGAAGGGGGAGCACTTCTCCCCTGCCCGAGAAAGGAAATGGCTCAGCCCTGCTAGCTTCCCCGTCAGCCGTTGGACTTCCTTAGCATTCCGCGAGGACCCCAGCTCCAAGATAGCCGTGACCTTATCTGGATTCGGCTCGACCCCTGCGGGGGTGAGGAGGTTCCCCAAGAACTTTCCCCTGCTGGCACCAAAGACACATTTTACGGGATTCAATCGCATTTTGTATTTGCGCAGGGTGGCAAAGGTCTCCTCCAGGTCCCGGAGGTGGAAGTACATATCCCGACTTTTGATCATGAGGTCATCTACATACACCTCCAAATTCCTCCCCCTCTGCTCCTTGAAAACCCTATCCGTCATTTTCTGGTAGGTTGCCCCGGCGTTCTTCAGCCCTAAGGGCATCATCTTGTAGCAGTAGAATCCATCCCCTGTGATGAACGAGACATCCTTGATGTCTGGGGGGTGCATCCTGATTTGATGATAACTTGAAAAAACATCTAAAAAACTCATTACAGAAAAACCGACAGCTGAGTCAACCAGCGCGTCGATCCGAGGCAAAGGATAATAGTCCTTAGGACAAGCTTCATTGAGTAAGGAAAAATCGATACACATTCTCCATCGGCCGTCTCCTTTTTTAACCATAACCACGTTGGAGACCCAGCCGGGGTACTGAATCTCAGACACAAAGCCGGCCTTGAGGAGTTTCGCCACATCCTCCCTGATGGGCTCCGCCAGCTTGTCCGCAGTGGACCTCTTCTTCTGCTGAACGGGGCGTGTTCCCGGGTCCAGGTTGAGGCGGTGGCAAGCCACATCCGCGTCAACCCCCGGCATCTCCACGGCGTTCCAAGCGAAGATGTCCACGTTCTTCTGGATGTACTCCAGCATCCTGCCTCGGTCCTCCGGGGTCAGCCCCCCGCTGACGCGGATCTTCTCCATCCTGCCTCCCCGGGTGAGCACCTCCAGCTCCACCACTTCCTCTGCTGCCTCCAGCCTGGATTGCTCCCCCCATCCCTCGACATCCCCTTCCTCCGGAACGGGGACCTCTACCTCCATCTCTTCTCCCACGGCCCTCACTTCGGCCACCTCCTCCAGATCTCCTCCTGTCGTCTCCTCCTCTGCGTAGTTCTTCGTTTCCAGCTCCTCCCCTCCTGCTTCCTGTTTGGCCTCCTCCATCCTTCGCCCCATCTACTCGGCTCCCTCCTGCCAGGAGATGGTGTTCACCGTAGTGACATAACACTCCCGCGCCACCTTTGGGTCCCCCCTGACCCTGACCTGGACCCCCTCAGCGTTGAACTTCAAGCACTGATGGAAAGATGAGGGGACGCAGCGGAAGGCGCTGATAAGGGGCCTCCCGAAGATGGCGCTGTAGCTGCTGGGGGCGTCCATAATGACGAACTTGCAGTTTCGGGACTGCCCCCCCCCCCCAAGGTGACATGGAGGCCAACTCCTCCCTCTACTTCCTTCCTTTCTCCTAAAAACCCGAACAAGGGCCCGTCTGAGGCGAGCACCCTCTTAGCCTCCACTTTCATCGCGTCAAACGCCTTTGTGAAGACGACGTTGACGGAGCTCCCGTTGTTCACGAGGATCCGAGAGACAGTGAAATTCTCGATGGCTGCCCTGATGACCAGCGCATCGCAGAATGTGTCCTCGTGGTCCGGCATATCGCTCCTGGAGAAAGTGATCCTCTCCTCCGGGGGTGGGGTTTGGGATGTGGAGGGGACGCATTGCCGGTACATGGTGTGGAGGCTTGCCTTGCGGGAAGCCTCGACCCCGACCCCCCCCCCCCCCCCCCCCCCCCCCCCCCCCCCCCCCCGTGGATCACTCTGATTCCCCCTCGGGTTCCAACATCCACCCGGTCTTCGCAACGATCCTCCTCCGCCCGAGGCAGGACCTCCTCGATCCTCGCTTCTTACTGACCTCCCTGCTGCTGCTATTGTTGTTCCCGATTCCCTCTCATCTCGAGGAACTCCGGGCAGGTGGCTGTGGCATGCCCCTCTTTCTGATGGAAGTCGCAATAGAGCAGCTCCACCCTGACCTCTCTTCTCCTCCTCCTCATAATCCCCCTCCTTGCTCCCAAGGCTATGGACATGGCCTCCTCTTGATCGGGGAGCCGGTGCCTCTGGCCCTGCCTTCAGCCCGGAGGGTGGAACTGATCTTGCCTCCCCTGATAGTGACCCCTTCCGTAGTACCCTCTCGGTGGCCCCTGCCCCTGCCACTCAGGTCTCCAGCCTAGCCGACGGTCGGGCTCCTAACGCCCCCACCCCGGCAGTTGCTGCCACTGGAGCTGCCTTTGATCCCTCTGTCTAGGCTCTCCTCTTCTCTCCTCCTGTCCTCTCCCTCCGCTTGACTCCTTCTCTTCCTCTGTGGCCCACATGGCCAGCTTCCTTGCAAACTCCGGGTTCGACGTCTCCCCGTCGACCTCTCTCGCCGCCCTCTCCATCAAATCCTCGTAGGAGAGGGGGGGGGGAACTCTCTTCAGCTCCATTCGGAAGAAACCCTGCTGCAGGCCCAGGGTAAAGGACATCATCAGACTATGGCCCGGCATCTCCTGGACCTGAGTAACTTCCTCCTGAAATCGGTCCACGTAGCTTCCCAACGTCTCGTTCACTCCCTGCTTAATGTGGAACAAATACTCGGACTCCTTCTTCCTCTTCTTCGAGGTGGTGAATCTCAGCATGAACCCTCGGCGCAGGTCCTCGAAGCAGTAGATGGAGCTGGCCGGGAGATGGTGGAACCACTCCCTTGCCTTCTCCCGGAGGGTGATGGCGAAGAGTCGGCATTTGAATCCGTCCGACATCTGACGGATGGAGACCATATCCTCGAACCATTGGATATGCTGGACCGGGTCTCCCTTCCCGGTGTAGTAAGACATCTCGGGTTCCCTGAACCCATCTGGGACTGGAGCTGAGGAGACCAGCTCGCTAACCCGGTGTAGTAAGACGTCGAACCCGGTGTAAACTCCGGGTTCGACGTCTCCCCGTCGACCTCTCTCGCCGCCCTCTCCATCAACTCCTCGTAGGAGAGGGGGGAACTCTCTTCAGCTCTATTCGGAAGAAACCCTGCTGCAGGCCCAGGGTAAAGGACATCATCAGACTATGGCCCGGCATCTCCTGGACCTGAGTAACTTCGTCCTGAAATCGGTCCACGTAGCTTCCCAACGTCTCGTTCACTCCCTGCTTAATGTGGAACAAATACTCGGACTCCTTCTTCCTCGTCTTCGAGGTGGTGAATCTCAGCATGAACCCTCGGCGCAGGTCCTCGAAGCAGTAGATGGAGCTGGCCGGGAGCTGGTGGAACCACTCCACTGCCTTCTACCGGAGGGTGATGGCGAAGAGTCGGCATTTGAATCCGTCCGACATCTGACGGATGGAGACCACATCCTCGAACCATTGGACATGCTGGACCGGGTCTCCCTTCCCGGTGTAGTAAGACATCTCGGGTTCCCTGAACCCATCTGGGACTGGATCTGAGGAGACCAGCTCGCTGAAAGGACTGCCTCCCCCCACTGGGCGAGCTGGCGAGTCTCGCGAGCCCAGCTCGCCGAACCGGCCTCGACCTGCCGAGCCGGGGAAGAGCTCGCGCCCGGGGAGCTCGCACCCCGGCCTTCCTCAGCCACCTCCTTCCTAACTCGCCTGTCGGGAGAGTCCTCGCCCAAATAGGGGGCGGTCGCGATCTGGGCTGCCGGAGTCGAGCAGTCGGCCCGCGCGCCGAGTGCGAACTTGACGAGGCCCAGCACCTCGTTCCTGAAGTCTTCCAACATCCCCACCGTTGCGAGAGGCGGGGGGGGGGAGTTCTGCCTGTCAGATCCTTGTCCTCCTGTCATTGAACTCGTTGAAGCTTTTCTGCACTGACTACTATCCACACTCACCGCACCAAAATGTTGAAACCGATTCCTCGATCTCCTGTGGAGTTCGCCCTTGGGGAAGGGGTGGTCTCGCACCTACTTCGCTCCTGCAAGCAAAACAACAAAGAAGACAAGGTGACACAGACCCAAGGGCTCGGCGTGGGAGGTCCCACCACAAACCCGGAAGATCTCAGAGCGCTTCCTCTCCTTATCCAGAAGCTGAGCTAAGGTACCCTCAGAAAGCACTTGAAGATTGGAGCAGGAGAGCACAGGGGAGAACCTGCTTTCTGGGGGTATCCCTTGGGTCCTATTTATAGTTTTTAAAATCTGGACTGCCAATAACCAAAATAACTGACCTGAAATTACCAGAAAACCCTTGGTTGGGTCTGCCAACAGCCAAACTTTGCTGTTTTGAAGGGCTATGGGCAGACCAGCAGGGGCAAAACAGTAAAAAGTACCTCATACGTCCAGGCGAACTGGGGAGCTTTGACCACCTCGGCATGTTCTGCTCGCCTGCTGCTGCCGAGCTCCACTGCGAGGACGCGAGTTGTGGCTCGCTTGGCGAATGCCGAGCTCGGGGTCGCCGATCGTCGATCTCTGGTCGACGGATGCCGAGCTCGAGCTCGCCCCCTTTACTGCCGAGCTCGCCTATTGTCCTCAACCCGATCTACCTAGACCCTGGTGACCTTGCTCGCCGGACATGGGGTTGTACAGACATGGCCTGAGACACGAGCGTGTCCCAGGGCGTGTCCTGCTCTGGTCCGAAGACGTCGCGAGTTCGAAGAAAATGCGTTCGACAAAGTGTTCGGGAGGTACACGCCATGTGACACGGGCGTAACCTAGGGCGTGTCCCCCATGGTCGATTGTCGAGTGCTTTGGTCGACAAACGTGGTCGACAGAGGAAACACGCCATACTACATGGGCGTGTACCATCCGACATGGGTATGTCGGAGGGCGTGTTTCCCTCTTTTGGTCGACAAAATGAGCTCGACGATCATCAAGTGCAAGAACACGCCTTGTGACACGGGCGTGTCTGGGCTGACATGGTCGTGTACCCTGGTCGTGACCTTTTTCGGGATAAGGCTGTTTGTGCACCGCTTAGAGTACACGGCCTGTGACACAGGCGTGTCACAGGGCGTGTCGGACCCGAGAAGTGATTTTTAGTTTTTTTTGTGGCCGTCCATTTTCTTCAGCTGGGATCTAACAACTGAGAGTCCTCCCTGTTTCCTTAAGACCGAAAACTGAGAAAGAATTCTCATTATGTTTATGCCTTTATCTTTCTAAAACTTAGAAAGAGAAAGGGAGAGGAAGAAGAAGGAGGAGGAAGTGGAGCTGATCGCTTGTGGAGCTTGAGAGTGTCAAATTGAGATCCGAGGCCATCTTTGCGGAGGAAAAGCTATTGCGGTTCTTTCTAGCCAGCTAGGAGCTCATGTCACCGAAGCGGTCTTCAAGGGTAACGATCTTTCTTCTTAGCCATGTGAAGGCTTCCTTTTTGGCATGTGCATCTGATTCCCCCACCATAGGGTGGCTTGTTGTGGGAGTCTTTTGGGTTGATTCATGGATTCCCCAATTTGGCATATAGATCTGGAAATGAAGTATGGAATAGACATGCTGTGTGAAGCCCATCTGGACAGGTTGGCCTAGATTGGTGATGTTGCATATACGAACCGTAGAAGACTCCGTGATAAACGTGTAGTTTCGGAGTCGGTGGGTTAACCCTGTGAAAGGCAGTAACATGAAGTACTGAAGTGGTAGTCCAGGAAAATACCCTTGTGATGCTTGTGGTGCCTGTGCTATTGGGTTGTACCTGCGAAGGAAAGTAACAGGAAGTACTGGATTGGAGGTCCAAGAAATACCCTTTATAATGTTTGATGTTCATGGGTGGACTTGTGAAGGGAAGTAGCAGGAAGTACTGGCGTGGTAAGCCATGGAAATACCCTTGACATTTGTGATAATTGCGGGGTCATACATGTGAAGAGAGTAGCAGGTAGTACCGGTGTGCCCAGGAAAGACCCGCTGATGTGTGAGATGAAATGAGTGTAAGAGTAAGTACCGGTGCGCCCAAGAAAGCACCCAGACTTGAATGCCAGAACAGGATCGGTGAAACCGACCCGCGCCTTTAATATAGCTGCGAGTATGCTGTGCTCGGTGATGGCAAGGCGATTTGAGCAATGGGGGTGGATGATCCGACCTACGCTATGTCCGTCCGATGTGAGACCTGAAAGTGCGGTTTGTTGGAGCGCATAGCAAGAGTCGTAGGCCTGCACGCCATGACATAATGGGGGGCTACGAGCCAATCCCGGTGCATTACGACTAGAACTCCAGCTGCACGCCATGGAGTGAAATGCTCAATGTTTTACCGCTGGGTTGTGACCTTGATACGGTGGTGGGACCCTAGTTCGCCGGTACGCCAAGAATATGCCCTGAGTGCACGGATTGTCGTGCCGAGTGGCTGACGATTGTGATATAATGTGTGCATGAAAGCACATTATATGAGATATATCTAAGCTTGTGAAATGCTATGCCTGCAGGGAAGAATACCACTGCCCCGGGAAAGGGGTAGGGTCGTTATAATTTGGTCAACTGAATGCTGACCATTGCCTCTATTTTCCACCGTTGGGTGGGCTGTCTCTGTGCAGGTGTTGGAGAGCCGAGCGGGACGCATAAGGGATGAAGTCCCTGCTGCATTTACTGCTGCTGCTAGCCCTCGAAAGCTAAACGTTTAAACTGCTGTGTTTTATTTATACGTGGCCGGCCTGCGCGCTAATGTTGAGACCACTGTTGTGAAAGCCCTGTAAGGCCATAAGGCCAACTGTTTGTATATGTAAAACATTCCTATGTTATATGGGATTTTTATATATTGGACATTCAGGTGTGGAGTTCAAGTTTAGTGTTTAGGCTTCCGCTAGTATGTCGTGTGTTAGGGTGCGCTGCGCTACACTGGTATCATACCGTAACTTCACCGCCTGTTTTGTGGTATATGTTGTGGGGCCCCGGCCGGACCTTCTAGTATATACTATGTAAACGGATGGGGTTGTTACATACGTAGTGCGTCACGACTACGTAGAATTTGGATATTAAGAATATAAACTCTGATTGAGTTCTGCCAATTCATATAGACTCGTATAGTTCATGGCCAATCAACATTTTTTGAATATTGGGCAAATAAACTCGGAATTGATTCCAGTTAGTGGCATTGGACCCTTATGAACGATACATGACAAACGAAGTTCGTTACGGTCAATTCTGACGTCGAGTGGTCAAACCATGGTCAAATCCAGATTTATCGTGCACCGAAAAATATGCACACATCAATAATACTTTAATACCCCAATATTGAACTGTCCTTAGACGACTTGGACTCACTTTGACCTTGACCCACACAGGGGACCCACCCTAGGGTTGATTTTGATCAAACTCCATAAAAATCATAAATTTTGGAATTTTAAAAAAAGAGGAATTCACACACCAATCGACTTGCCTCACTTTAGACTCCTCCTACTCCATTGGGTCTCTAAAACCAGCAACCCCATTTAGCCTTAGGGGATGGGCCTTGGGCCAAGGAAAGACTCAAACCTCTCCCACCTCCTTTTCCAAAAGCCCAAACCAAGGCCCAAGCTTGCCCCCTGCCCTCTGATGTTGTCAGCAGGTGTACCTGCCCCTCTGTGATGCTTCCAGCTGTCCATGCCTGATGGAAGAGGAGAGGAGGATTTCTCCTATATGGGATTGATCCCACATCGAGAGGGAAGGGGCACCTCCCTAGCTTTTATATAGTCCCCCTACCCCCTTAATCCTTTGCACACCTCAAACGAGAACCCCCGTCCTCTTGCCCAGGCCTACCCTCACCGAAAATCACCAGCCTAAAGCCCTACCCCTCTGCCACCCTCCCATGGCTAGTCTTCCAGCACCGCACCAATCCCCCAACCAATAGTGGATACTCGTTCCCTCCTCCTTCCCTACCCCCCTGACGCGCTGCATACCCCACCCAAGTCATGCTCCAAGCTCGGGTGATGGTCATGCATGGTGAGCCCCTCCTAGTGTCGGTGATGGCAATGAGAGGATGCTAACCCACTAGAGGAGCCCTCCCCTAGTGGTAGAGGGCGGTGGTGCAGCCGAAAAATGTGGCTCTGATAGCACCCGAAAATTTTACGTTCTCTAACTTAATATATCCGGCAGCGGCCAGTGACGCCAGACCGCCGGACCACTGCCAGAGGAATTTCCGACCCATGGAGAGTTAGTTGAGGGTGGTAGCGTTGCACCATAACGGCCAGAGAGCAGAGTGGCACGAAACTATCGGGAATAGGGCTGGTCGTGCTATCCGTGTCCTCTGTTTGTGTAATCCAGGCGGTGGCCGACGATGCCAGGTTGTCGGACCAGCTCCAGGCCGCCGAACCACCGCCAGATTGTTCGTCGGTCCCCGACGAGTCGAACAGGGGCAACGCAGTGACCTGACGGCTGCTGTTCGGCGGCGGCAGAAGCCTGCATGCTTTTGCAGCCCCGAGCTTGTAGATGCCATCTGATCTCCTTCAAGAGATCGGAGGCCAGGGAATCATTAATTGCCTCCCCGCCTGATTTTTAGAGCCCCACAACGGATCAGTGTCAGTTATTCCGTGGGGGAAGAAGCAGAAAACACATAATATGGCTCAATCTCAGCCACTAATTTCCAACCGAATGGCTATCAGCACACCAAGCTTAGCATAAAATTTTTGGATTTTACTGAGGAAATTGTAGGTTTTAAGAGAAAATGTTTTAAACATGAAAGTTGTTCCCCTCTGAAATGACTATCACCATTAATTTTTCGGAATTTTTGAAAATCATTTGATATTTTTAAAGGTTTAAATAAAATTCATTTGGGCAAATCAAAGGCATAAATTTATTTAAAAAATTGTGGGAAAAATTTTAGAGGTAATTGAGACCCTCATAAATGCTCTATAAAATTTTGTGAGCTTTTAGAAGAAAGCTTGTATTTTTTCCATCCCTTAAAATTTGAGGATCGCGCTTTAAAACCTATATCGCCGTAATTTTCGGGAGAAATGTGTTGGTGTGTGCCATCGCTAATTGGATCAAGGATTATTTCTAAAAATATATACAGGATTTTGCATGTATCAAAGAATTAATAATGTGGGCACTAATCAGGGCTATTCCCAACCTCGAGTCCAATGTTCTGAATCCTTCAGATATTCTAAAAGATGCTTAATTCATGAGGTTGGTGTTCGAAGATAATCGTCCTCACATAATTTAAATAACTAGAACCGCCCCAACACGAGCAATCAAGTGTTAATAAGAGAAACATGTATGTATGCCGACGTTTTTTTAATGAAAAATGTGGGCAATGTTAAAATTTTATATTGGTGGCGTTTTAAAAAAAATCGTCACTAAATTGAAAACTATCTGCGACGCTTTAAAAAACATCGCAATAAAAACATCGTTGTAGAGTCTATATCTTGTAGTGCTAATAAGAAAGCTCCTATGAACGAAGTGATGAACTTGCCTCCTATGAATAGAGATGAAACTAAACTTGTCTCCTATGAACGGAGATGAAATTGAACTTGACTCATATGAATGGAGATGAAACTGAACTTGCCTCTTATGAACGAAGATAGAATTGAACATACCTCATATGAATGGAGATGAAACATAACTTGCCTCCTATAAATGGAGATGGAACTGAATTTGACTTCTATGAACAGAGATAGAACCAAACTTGTCTCTTATAAATATAGATGAAACTGAAAACTGAATTTTCTTATTTTCCGCACTTTCTTAATTTTCAGTTCACAAAGATCTAAAAGAGATTTTGAAGGAGAAAGACTACAACGCATATTTAACACGAAGGGAGAACACATCAAAAATGTCGAAGTCTACATCGCCTTCGTCCTCACATTCAGAAATCCTTAGTGGTTTTCTCTTATGTTTTATTTATATTTTAATTATTTTTATTTTATTTTTATTGTATCGAGAGTGGAGAAATCATTCGAGGAAACCGTCAGATTCTGGGAAGACTTTGTGGAAATTCGTCGTGGTTTGGGCGACTAAGTCCTGAGAGATTTAGATGGAAAATCATCTGAAGTGGACATCAAATTCCGGGGAGGATTCCGTAATTCGCCGCGTGTTGTGGTGACTAGATCAAGGTAGATCCAGGATGATTTTAGGCCGTATCTACGAGAGATATGCTAGAACCAATCGGTACTTGGGAGAAGGGTCAGTATAGAAAGTGAAAAAGAGTTTTTCATTATTCGTATTGATTTCTAGCGTTATAAAAATCAAATATTTTGCATTCAACTTCTTATGAAATAAAATCATGTCTTTTGTGGTTCTATTAAATTGATTTTATTGTATTCTAAAATATTTTAAATATTATTTCTCCCTCAAAGAATTAAGGCAAAATATATTGAAAGGTTTCTTTTATTCACCAAACTCTTAGAATTCAATCTTTGTAACTAATGAAGGGTGTTAGATTATACCGCCGGCGGTAGTGAAGAAATATTGAATTTCGAGTATTTTCAAAAGTAATCTTCAATATAATTTTTTTATGAAATTAGAAAATATATTCTTCTGCTGTGAAATGTTCTGAAACTTATGTAAGTAATTTTGATATTTTTATTTAAGAATTAAACTACAAAAAAATTATTCACCCCCCCCCCCCCCCCCCCCCATCTTTGGGCGCCTATTGATCCAACAAGAGCGAATGTCAGCTTCTCCACAATGGGGTAACATAGCTCGTCCTTTTGAAGCACTCTACTCACATAGTAGACTGACAATAGCTTCTTTCCATCTTCACGCACTAGGACCGAGCTCACTGCCTCGGCTCCAACTTCGAGGTAGAGGAAGGGATTCTCGATCTCTTCACGAGGACCCTGCAGCAGGGGTGCTTGTGTCAAATGGAGTTTCAGACCCTGGAAAGCTTCCTCACACTCTGTTATCGAACTGCTTATTGTCACGCAACGCCGCAAAAGAAAGGGGAACATTTCTCCCCGACCCTTGAATGAATCTGCTCAATCCTATGTGTCGACCCGCCAACCTCTGAATTTCTTTCATATTCCTCTGAGCTTAAAATCTCCATGATGGCCTTAACTTTATCGTGGTTCAGCTCGACCCCAGTCGACGTCAAAAGATGACCAAGGAACTTTCCTTTTCCCGACTCAAAGATACACTTTGGTGGATTGAGTCTCATTTTATATTACTGTAATTGTGCATGACGATTCAAATTAGCAAGTTCTCATACAATTCTGATAGCGATTGACCTTTCAAACTGACGGCGAAACGTGCGGGGGCACAGACACACGAACTATGCATACAAACAAAACATGTCGTGAACGAGTACCTCCGCGCATGTAATGGGCCTAGGTGCAGGACAGCACGCGTGCGCGTAAACGACACACAACACGCACACACCCGCGCGCACACATCAGACAGGTGTGCGGCACGCTCACCCATGTGCACATCACTTGGGTGCGGAGCGTGCATGCCCGCGTGCACAACTCCCACAAGCGGTGCATGCCCGCGCAGTGTGCCCTCATGTGTTGTGCACTCTCCCGTGCGTGCCCCTGCAAGTGCTCTCGTTGCCACTCCCTCGCATGTGTGCCCTTCTCACGCGCGCTTTGCTCGACTCGCCCTTCCTGCATGCCCGTTCTGACAAAAGTATGCTTCAGCGCACACCTCCGTGCTCCACTTAATACGCGCTTCCAGCATGCCTGCTCCGACAAATATGTCTACTCTACTACACGCCTCCGCATTTTACTCTGTATGTGCTTCCTGCATGTCCGCTCCACTTTCAAGACTACTCCAGAATGCACTTTGTGCCTCCTCCAGAATGCGCTTCGCTCCACCCAAGACCGACACTTATTTTATAAACAACATGTGGGTTGTCACCCTCCAAAAAGCTTACTCTTGTACTCGACCGATACTAGTGGATTTCATTAGAACTGGACCTAACCCCGTGGTTCTTTCTCTCTCCGGATTTTTCCATGTAAAACATCTCACCACTGTTGGTTCATCTTTTTGACTGTTTGCGCGCTTAACTCATTCTCGAGCTACGACATTTCGATTCTTCAAGTCCTTGAGAGGACTAAGCGATCCACAACAATACTAGACACCCACAATTATAAAACTTTATACATGATGGGCGCATGCTACCATGTCTTGTAAGAATTCTATAGTTTAAATTGCATAGATTCAATATTTTACAAAACTATTTATAACTAAAATTAGTAAAATGTGAAGCCTATAATTTTATGCCTAGAGCTATCTTGCTTTGAAAAATTAGGGTTTATTTGGCATGTGACGGCTGTCATGAATGCAGCAGTTACAAACTGTTGTTTTTGAATGCCCAACCTCGCCTAAAAACATCATTCATTTTTATGTTCAAAACTAATTTTTTTAAGGTCATAACTCTTGCTATGCCATTCACTTTTATGTTCAAAATTAGTTTTTTTTAACATCATAACTCTTGTCATTCCGCACATTATATGATGGTGTCATTCTTACACAAACACAGCGGAAAGAAAAGCATCTCGAGTTAATTGTTTTGAGCTCATGTTAGAGCATGACTTGAGCTTGTCCATCTCATCATGAGCTCACGTCAAACTAGACTAACATTTGTTATTTTATAATTTATTCTATATTAACTATCAATTCATAAATTATTATTTTAGATCACAAACATAAATATTTAATCCCAAGCCTCACACGCAAGTGCGTCCAAGCTCATCACATGCAAGCTTGAGTAAGTGTGAGTTTTTTTTAGTCGGCTTATCGAGTTCTCAATAAGGTCAACTCATACACATCCTCTCTCATGCTTTTGCCGCCATGATGTCTCTAGAAGAAAAGCTTGCTCTAAGCAGCCCATCTACTTGACCTTCCCTCTGGTTCGACTGTACCTAACCGCTTTCGACTGTACCGAACCGCTCTACAGGATCATTTAAACCAACCCACATTTCTTTAACAGTACAAGTAGATTTCATAATTTAAATAGAATAAAAAAAGAACTATATGATAGTCATAAAAAAGCATTTAAACCATCTAAATATCAAACAAAAGCCATACAAATATCGTGAATGTTTTCCAGGAGATAAATAATGGACAACTTCAACCATAATCTAAATTATTTAAAAGAAGGCCTCCAAAGGCCATGTGTAAGCCACAGAAAGCATCACAAAAAACCAAATTCTAAGAGAATGCCACGTTCAATATCTCACAATACGCATAAGTCCCAAATTAAAAAAAACAGGATCATTAATATCCCCCGCTACCCCCACAAAAATAAAAACTGCACGCGGCGCTCCCCCAACCCTAACCTCCCGACTAGAAAATTCACTCCGCCATGGTTTTCCTCCCCGCCGACTCAGAGATTTCCTCCGAAGAGGCTCGCCTCCGGCCGGTGTTTGCGTGCCTCCACCGGACTTCCTCCCCGCCGACTCAGAACCCTCCACCAGCGCCGCCATTAGCGCTGTCATCAAGGTTCCATCACTTCTTTTTCCTTTCATTAGACCGCCGCTCCCCTCACCGGCGCCAACATCAAGGTTCCAAATCCCCTCGCGGGTGCCAGCACCAAGGAGGCGGCCGAAGGCCGCCCGGGTACATCAAAAACAAACAGACAAACCTTCCTTGGGTGCGAACAGGCGAAGCCCGTGAGCACCCAAGACAACCGGGAGTATCGAGCACGGCCGGCAGGCCGTGCGAAGATGCTAGTTTATAATAAAAGATAGGGTTATTTACCGGAACCTCCCCTCAAAGTTTGCATAATTACAGCTTGCACCCCTCTTAACTTTTAAAATTACAAAAAACTCCCCCTCAATGTATATGGGTGCAAGCTGTAATTAGTAATTACATGGGCAAAAGAGAGAGATAACATCATGTATGTAAATAAAAATACAGATTGGGCTAAATGATAAATATCAGTATTCATAATCTTAACACATGCATCAAGCAGAATCCCTAATGATTTCCATGGGATTGGGAAAAAATATTGGTCAACCCAAAAACAACAAAAAAACACTATAAAAACATTGGTCAACTCAAAAACAATAATAGAACAATTATATATAACAACTCAGATTGTTTGAATTTTCAAGACTTATAAATTGAGGTAGAAATCTTTGCATGGGAGCGACGGCTGTCGAACGGCGAACTAATTTTGATTCGATGGATTAGTTTTCAAAAGGCAGAAAATCGATGCTGTTACTGCCGTATATGTATGGCTGCAATGCTTCGGGAACAACTACTCCGTCCTCTTCCTGGTAGTTCTCGAGTATACAACAGATCGTCCTACCCGTTTCCAAAATAGTTGAGTTTAGCATGTGCACATATTGCTTAGTTTGCTCGTTGTTCTGCACATTTGCCAACATATAAGATGAAAATGACAAAAAAAAAACTCTGCAAGTTGATACGAAAGCTAACCGCTATTTTTCTATAATGCCGTTTTGAAACAAAACAACGCCACTATCAAGACTTGTGTCGAGCATTAGCGTTCTATAATGCCGCTTTGAAACAAAATGACACCACTATCAGAACTTGAGTCTAGCATTAGCATTCATGACATCAGATCCCCGAAAAAAGGAGTTCGGGCCAGAAATGCAACCACAAATTCTAAAGTTGGCATAATTGTGCCCTATTAGAATTGAGGGATGGTGGGAGAATGCGAATGCATTTTTTCGCAAGTTAATATCAGACGTCGAAACAAAACCCAATTTTTCATAAACCATGGATTTAAAAGGATTTGTTCATTCAATTTCTCAAACAAATAAATCAATGAAATCCAATTTTCTATAATTTACATTTGCAATTCTCTTTCAATTAATTCAATCCAGGAGTAATAATGCAGAATTATGCAAATGAAAATATAAACATCAGCTTTAATCAAGTGAAACTTACTTTCTTCTGTCCGTATCTGATTCCCAATCTCCTGGCCCGGTAGTCTGTGCAGTTCGAGCAAGATGCGAGTTCTCTGTACATTTTTGACGAAGGAAACCAACCTTCAAGGACGTATTTTTTGGCTTCTACGTCATTCAAAGCTCCGGAGACAATGGACACAACTTGATAAGGGAGATTAAGCTACAGAGTATATAAACGGTATATGATGTGATGAATTCAGAACCGAAAAATACATCAAAAATCAGCAACTATAACAGACAAATATATCTTACCTCTTGGTAAAACTTCTCACAGTTTAAGAGCATTTCCTCATGCATCTCCCAAGATTCGTTCTCGTTGGGGCTTGTGATACAGAATTGCTCTATATTTTTAGATTCGGGTAATCGAAAAATACCCAGCTTATCAGGACCAGGACAGCCAGCTTCTTTGCGTAAACAAGTAGAGAATCCAGCATATCTGATACAAAGTCTCTCTTGATATCCATCAACATGAACTGATGCATGATTCAAAGTCATATATCAAAACAGAAATATATAAATTCCTCCGGACCTTAATGGTAAGCTCGTGGGATCAATCACTTCATCCATATAATACGCGCATAATGACAGTTCAGAAGTAGATGTAAGATATTTGTCCTCCCCTTCACCAGTAACCTGTGTAATGTAAACTAATAATTAATCAACAAAAAGGAATAGGTAGATCATTATTTGGCCATGACCCTCAATTAAAACGATCAAAATCCCCTTTGATTTAAACTCAAGGATCTAACAACATGAGAAGGCTAGCATGAAAACTAAATATAAACAACAAGAACCTAGATGGCAAGCTTCAATAGAGGGAAAAAAAAGATAATAAAAAAAACTCTAAATGTATCAACATTAGAATGTTCATCGTTCTAAGTATTGCCATCAATAAGCAAGTATTTGATTGCCATGCTGATAAACATGAATCCTTTATTGGATGCAATAAAGATCTTTTTTTAAAAATTTATATCACTTCAGTTATAAGGCTGGTCCAGCATATGTTGCAAGCTAATCATAATTTAAATGTTTTGCATAAGTCAAATAAGAATTTTAAAAATCAACATTTCTAGCGTATCTGCTTAAAATCATGTAGAAATTGTTTGAGATTCTAATTCACTTTAAAACCCTCCTTGGTAACTAACTAACGTAAACACGGGAGGGGTTGATTTGTGCCCCAACTGTCGGTATGCCCCAATTCTTCCAGTGATTTGTTCTTGTATTCGCTCATTTCTTTATGTCATTCATCCTATGGGGAAAAACTAAGAGGTGTTAACTCTTGGGCCTGAAAAATGAACCCAGTTACAAGTCTTCTACAAAAAAAACGCAACTCAAACAGCAAGTGATATTATGAAGAACTTATGTAAGCTAACCTTGTAGAACTCTTCATCAATTTGAGCAAGCTGAGCACATTTTGACATGATATCTTTTTTCATGAAACATGTAGTTTGTAGGAGTTCAAACTTCCTTTTTATCAAAAAATCAGAACAGAAGTCGATTAGAGCTAACTTCAAGGAACCAGCAGCACCCATCCAATAGCAACCTCTTCCACCAGTTACATTAGCACCTATTAAGCAAAAGAGTTATCACAAAAACATTTACAAAGTAATATAAACATAGCAACTGAGAAGAGTATGAAAGGAAACTTAACTGCATTTGACCCACTAATTTAAGCTAATACTTTTAGGGCATCGTCTATTTTTTGGACTCGGTCTAATTGAATTTATCCTTAAAAAAATTGGGACAAGACTTTGCAGGTACTTTTCCAAATTTGGTTTGTGTGAGCCTTGTTAGTTAACCAACCAGCATATATTAACTTCTTCTAGTTGTGTAGAATTTCTACAATATAAAACTATCCTATATAAATTATTGAGCCTAATATGGTCAGGTCAAAATATATGAAGAGTCCAATCACAGGATAAAATATTCAAGAGTTCTTTAAACAAAGATGATGATCATTAACAGAGCTTACTGAAATTATAGTAATAAAAGTAAGACAAATAAACATCTAAATATTTACAGGGCCGAAACAGAAAAAAAAGGATATAAGGATACACTACTTCGGCCCCTCGGTCGTGGCCTTCACTGCCTTCACCTGGGCAGAGAGCACCTCCAGCATTGATCCCAGTACCAGGTTGGCCGTCAGCTGGGAAGTCTCTTTTGCCACCCAGGAGCTGGCTTCTGACAAGTTCCCAGTTAGCATCACGACGAGCGCTATCGTTTGGCTTCCTCTAGGCATTGTTACTTGGTCTCCGCCTCCTTGATCGCCACCTAGGGGGTGCCGCCGACATTGCAGGTCGCTCCTTCTGCGCCATTATATTAGTTTCCTGCCCCGGAATCCTTATGGTTGTCTCGCCTCCTCCTCAAGCTCCTTTCGTGCAGCAATCTTTTGACAGAGCTTGACGACCTCTTTGGTGTAGGCCACCAACCTGACATTTAACACCTTGTGGATGTTCAAGGGGTTCTTCAAATCCACCACTTGCATGTGCTAGAGCTTTACGATTTTCAGTCACTGCAACAGTTGGGGCATACTGACATGTGGCGACTCTGTCACTCTAGCTCCTCCGCTGACGGCTGCACGAGCTCGGCGGTGGTGTCCATTTTGCTTGACTCCTCGAGCTCTTTCTCCTTTTTGGTGTCCATCTGCTGTTTCGAATTTGCTGTCATGATGTCAATGTACGTGATTCTCTCAATATCATGTGTATTCCTCGCTTGATATGTTCTTGGGATAGTATCATCTAGTGCATGGGAGTTGGTCGCCTGTCATTTGACGTAAGGTGACAGTTATTCCTTCCCCATTTCTGAAACTTCCTTGCGACATAGAAGGGAGAAGTTCTAAAATTTATGTGATCTTAGTGCGCAGCCATCTTGCCGCCATCTCCTTCCAAACCTCCTCCAGGATGTGAAGGTTGATTTAATTGTCCATGGACCACCCCCACCCCACCCCACGATGGTGCTGCCATTAGAACAGTCGTCGCCACATTCACTTGCTCCCCCTTCTCCGCTTTCGCTTTGAGTAGCGTTGACAACCCATCCGACCTCTTCCCCGTTGCAACATTTCCTCTACAAAACAAAACATAGTCAAGTATAAGTCCCATGCTCTAGACATCTCATATCAACGTAGCATGCTTACCAAGCAAAGGGGTGCATGAAGAAGACTAAACTACACATACCCTCTTTCCCCTTCGCCCTCGTCCTCTTCCATGTAGGGCTGAAAGTTAGAACAAAAATTGCAAAAACTACAAAAACACACCGCACCGATTTCAAACTGCGTAGAATTGTGGGGTTGCGATGATGTTTTGTTGATTGCAAAACCGTAAATTTATGCACTCCCTCCGCTAGCCTGATTTAAGGTAATGATGTTGATGCTAACACGTATAAGTAATCAGCTCTTCCGATTTGAATAATTTATCCGCTACAATTATATAAGTTCATTATAATTACTTAATACTAGTCATATGCCCTCTATTTTTAGCACAAAAGATTTAAGAAAAATGTGAGTAAAATTGTAATACATATACAATTGTATAAAAATTGAAATTGCACTTCAAAAACCGAGCCCAACAGTATCAATACCAAACTGTGCACATATTTTTGGTGCGGTGCAGCTTTGTTTGGTCCAAAATCTTCCATGTCAGTGCGGCTGCGGTTTGACATTGCTACAGTACTATTTCCAACATTTCCTCAACCAATTTGCTGACATCTTTCTTCGCGAGCTCCAGCTCTGCCAATTTTTTCTCTATTTGCTTCCTTTCCACCTGTGTTTGTCTGCCGCCAAGGCATCAAATGATATTGCCTTATCGAGCAACAGTGGCAACAAGTACTCCTATATCGAAAAACCCTTCGAGCACATCTCGTCCTCGTCATTGGAGATAATATTATAATGCATAACATCAATTGTGTTAAACTAGCTTTCCAACAACTACCTTAGAAAATTAGAAGAAAAATGTTAGAAGGAAAATGTTGGAAGGAAAATGTTGGAAGGAAAATGTTGGAAGGAAAATGTTGGAAGGAAAATGTTGGAAGGAAAATGTTGGAAGGAAAATGTTGGAAGGAAAACGTTGGAAGGAAAATGTTAGAAGGAAAATGTTACAAGGAAAATGTTAGAAGGAAAATGACAGGCAGTTATGCCTTGACCCTGCAATCTATAGGACCTTAGCGACGCTTCGATTCCAACACTTTACGAAATTATTTCCTACAAGATAATCTTGAAAGCGAGGATAACTTAATGGATTGATATGGCTCACGTCGTCCGAAATTTTTTGAGAGTGGTACGTGGATGGTGAGTCTGTCCCTTCGCAGCTTTGCGTACATCTTACTTGTTGCTTAGCACTTGCTCGCATGGGTCATGCTCGTCTTGTTCTTGTGATTACTACCTGTAGCTCGCCATGACCTTCCAGTCAGTTTCATTGGTGATGACCTACACACCAATTTCCCTAAGGATAACCTGCCCGTCAGTTCTCATGATGATGACCTTCCTGCTAGTTTCTCTGGCCATGACCTTCCCACAAATTTCTATGGCAATGACCTTCCCTCCAGTTTCCATGGCAATGACCTTACAACCAATTTTCCTTAGGCTCCGTTCATTTGGCCAAAATTGAGATGCGAGAATTGTAATTGTCCCAATTCCGATTTCCGCGGGAATTGGAATTGAAGTCAATTCCAATTTTGCCGTTTGGCTGAATTCAGCTGAATTCAGGAATTCTATCATAGGAAATAAAATCAAAAATCAAAATGATCACCTCTACAATGAAAAAATTATCATATTTCTTCTCCTGAACAAAGGAGAGTTTTAAGACTCTGCACAAGAATTTTTCTAACAATTGGAAATAAAAACTACGCACGGAATTTTCATGATTAACTTTAGGCCATATCCAAATGCTCGAATTGAGAAGATAAACATTGAAAACATTGAATTTTGCATAATATCATCTGACTCTAATTTGAGATTAAAAATGAAGTTTTAAATCCCTCGGGCTTAGGATTTTACTTAGATACTTGAAATGGATGAAACACAATCTTCACTTTCAAAATCTAGGTTTTATCTACAAGCAAGTAAATAAACCCTTAAAAATATGTATATCCTACGCACCTTTCTTCAAATCAGCAGCACCAAGATTCTCTACCACATCCACGTGATTTAACAAATTCCCCTTCATTTTCTTGTCCCCCCATGCATTCAGTAGCATGATGTCTGCCTGCAAAATGAAATAGAAAATCACTAATTTCCTTTCTTACACATTTTATATCTACTTCCACAAAAAGATCGAAATCACGAGGACCTTGTCCAAGCTAATAGGAACAGAGTCGTGCACAAGATTTTTGACGGAAGCTAGCTTGGTCTCAAGCACTGTCTTCACCCGTTGCACTTCCTTTGTCTTCTCTGTTATCAACCTTTTTTTCTCATCGATGCTCTTAATCTTTTTGATAGCATCTTGTTTTTCCTTCGCCAAGAAACATAACTCATCATAATTCTAATTCCAATGAAAACATAAACCGTGAAATTTTACGAAGGAGGTAAAGAGTGAGCTGACGATCTTTAGCTGAGCGCCGTCCTTGTTCATGTGATTGAAGTCGTTACGGAGAGAGTCGAGCTCATATTGTCCTGGAGTGCAAGTGTATAATGTCCTCAAATTAAATACTAAGAGGGTGCATAAGAAGATGAACAGATGGGCGGGATTTGGGGGAGCTTACGTTGGCACCCTGATTCTAGGATACGATCCGGGTCCGAGCAAAAGAGCTTGATGTCCAACATCCGGTGAGGCCAAGGAAGAGTACTCCGGAAGCGGAAGAAGCTGTGGAAGAGAATGATAAGCCCCAAATGCAATAAAACAGTGAAAAGCAGCTCTTACCAGAGGAGATCCAAACAGAAATAGAAGAATCTGTGTTCAGGAGATAGCTAGGAAAACATCTAGAGAATCCAAGGCAAGGAATACAACTGATGTGATCCAAAACCTAGGGATGTAGTTTTAAAAATAATAATTGCATGATCCTTAAAATTAATGTGGCGCGAGAGACTTTGACGGGCTATTCTCTAACGAAATAAACGACCTAAGCGTCGCTCGCGGACGTAAGGATACCACACACGTATGATAACATCACAAATACTAAATCCACGGGCATAACAAATAAGTGGGTGGCAACATGGATATGAAAATGACGGTAATCAGGAGATAAAGAAACTAGGGCAAGCTCAAATTAATTACTATTCATTTAAACATGTAAGCATAAAAATTACTAGTGTTCGCAAGCGAGGAGATGAGAGGTATACCAAGGGCAGAGGCAGTGGCTGGAGAGGGGAACGTGGCTGGAAGCTTGAGGGGTTTGCTGGAGGAAATTGTTGGAGCAGGGGAGGCGCCGCTGCTGACTGGAAATAGGGAGAGCTGGCTGGAAGCAAGGAGAAATGATGGAGGCGCACTGACTCCACCAGAGGAGGGAGATGGGGCCGACGACAGTGCCCAAAGAAGGCTCGGGCGGGCTCGACGACCGCTGGATAGGCTTCAAGCAGCAGAACTGGTGGCGGGAAGGGCTTCCTTGGTGGATTCCGACGGTGAAGAAGAGAACTGGAGGGAGTGGCGGTATCGGCGGTGGCCAGCATAGCTTCTCTGGACGATTTCGTCAGGGAAGACAACCGCAGGCCGACGCGACTTCAGGCAAAGGTGGCGATGCTCGGTCGGAGGTTGCCGTCGGAGGAGGTGAACGCTGGAGGGAGGAAGAGGCGGCGTCGGGGTTCGTCGAGCGGGAGAAAGCGGCGTCGGGCTTCGTCGAGCTGGAACAGTCGATCGGGTAGGCGCTGGAGGGGAAACCGAGTGAAACCTAAAATTGGTTTACTCAGTTTTTATTCCAGCGCGGGTTTAATGGGGGAGGAGGATTTCTTTTAAAGGGATGAGTTTAGGGTTAGTAGTTAAGTGGGCTTTGGTGATGTGCTTTTCAAATGGGTAAAAATATGGAGTGTTGGAGTTGGGCTTTTGCTAATGATTAAGATTGGAAAATGTGTGTGTGTGGGGGGGGGGGGGGGGCATTACATATTGAAATAGTTAATTAAAGTAGGCTTGCCCTAATTAACCTACCTCATAAAATACCGGACCTACGCATTTAGGGTCACGTTGGTCGGTCACACCAACGAGCCAAACAAAATTTGCGCGGAAGCGTGCGCGATACAAAATTACATCAAAAGCGCTAATACGTGCGCGATACAACTTGACGTTACACCATAATTCAAAAATGCGCAAAAACGTGCGATACAATAATAAAAGACACATGCGATAAAACAATAATAATAACGATGCGACGCGGGTTGCATCAATTCTCCCGGGGTTCAAAGAGCTCGACCCCGACGAGACTCGATGTAACCTGCAAGTAGAAGTCCAAGCGTCGATCAAAGAGATGCAACATACTGTCTTGCCGATGCCATGGCTGCGACGCAAAACCTGCAAGTAACCTCTCATTCCAAAAGCTCGCAATCCATTAGTCAAAATTTCATGCCAAATATTTAAATAAACAGTAATTATTAGAGATTTCAGAGGATGGCAGGGGCGGTGTGTGGGGAAAACATGTGGCAGTAGGGGGAACAGGAAGCAAGTGGAATCAGCCCATGGAATCAGTAACTCATGACGCAACATACTCTCGTCTGATAGACACCTACGAACGTCTGCTAGATCAAGCTCGTCGATTGTCATGATTTCACCTGTCAACGCCCCACTCAAGTCACAAAATTTTAAGAAGATCCCAATTTTACCGTGTACAATTTTCCATAAAAAACCCTTGAAGCGGGTATCCCGATGAGGAGTAAAAAATCTAAGCATGGTCTCGGCTCCCTCGAGACTACTAAACCTAGAATTGTCAGAACACAGATGGTAGTGATGTGGTGGTGCAACATGCTGTCCTATATCCATAAAGAAGTGATGCGAACAAAACGCGTGCTTGCCAAAAACAAAATCAATATAGGGTGGTGACTCGAGGGCCACAGGTGAGGGGCCACCAAACATAATGTTTGTGGGCTCAAGGGTTTGTGGCAGCAGTGTGCTAAGAAAGTCAGGACCGAAGACGCACGAGTCTGTGTCACCCAAGATGAGGGCCTCATCACTAACAAACTCCTCTGGGAGAAGAGAAAGCGATGATGTGTCATCCGAGGTGAGTGACACATCACTAGTATGTCCTCCCTGGAGTGGGACCTCAGAAAACAACTCGGCGACCGAAGGATGCGAGTCAGTGGGGAAAAGTGGACAACCCAAGTCAATCGGGAGGAAGGAAAGAGGAGGAAAGAACTCATCTTCATGGAGCAGGGGCTCGGGAAGAACATTCTCGATCGAAGGGGGTGCTAAAGCGGGGAAAGGTGGAGGTGCGACTTCAGTCGGGGTGGTAAAAATAGGTAGAAGCCCTTCTTCCTGGAGCAGGGGCTCAAGAAGAACATCCTCGACTTAAGGGAGTGTCGTAGTGGAGACACGTGGAGTCACGACATCAGTCGAGGTGATAAATATAGGAGGAAATTTTTCTTCCGGGAGTAGGGGCTATGGAAGAATCTCCTCGACTGAAGTGAGCGTCACAGTGGGGGTGGGTGGAGCTAAAGTGCTCGTCATGAAACTGAGGAGATGTGGAGGACTAACGAAACACCTAACCTTGAGTTCCACTACGTGATATGAAGTGCGAAAATATGCAGGAGCAGCAAAATACGTGCGCGTTGTCACCTCCAGGTGGTGAACAGAGGTGCACAACCCACGCAAATTCTGTCGGACGTCAGCAGTGACGCACTCAACATCCTTCTTCAAAGCTTTAATGCGCGCATCTAAATTACTCATCATTTTTTAAAACGATAACAAAAATCTAAACCTAGAATTTGAAAACGACAGGCGCTCGGCTATCCCACGATAGGAGTGAGATATCCCAGCAGCCACACCAAACTGATGTAATCCGAAACCTAGAGCTGTAGTTTTAAAAATAATAATTGCATGATCCTTAAAATTAATGTAGCGCGAGAGACTTTGGTGGGCTATTCTCTAACGAAATAAACGACCTAAGTGTCGCTCGCAGACGTAAGGCTACCGCACACGTACGATAACATCACAAATACAAAATCCACGGGCATAACAAATAAGTGGGTGACAACACGGATATGAAAATGACGGTAATTATGAGATAAAGAAACTAGGGAAAGCTCAAATTAATTACTATTCTTTTAAACATGTAAGCATAAAAATTACTAGTGTTCGCAAGCGAGGAGATGAGAGGTATACCAAGGGCAGAGGCAGTGGCTGGAGAGGGGATGGTGGCTGGAAGCTTGAGGGTTTGCTGGAGGAAATTGTTGGAGCAGGGGAGGCACCGCTGCTGACTGGAAACAGGGAGAGCTGGCTGGAAGCAAGGAGAAATGATGGAGGCACACTGACTCCACCGGAGGAGGGACATGGGGCCGACGACAGTGCCCAAAGAAGGCTCGGGCGGGCTCGACGGCGGCTGGATAGGCTTCAGGCAGCAGATCTAGTGGCAGGAAGGGCTTCCCTGGTGGATTCCGACGGTGAAGAAGAGAACTGGATGGAGTGGCGGTATCGGGGGTGGCCAGCAGAGCTTCTCTGGACGATTTCGTCGGGGAAGACAACCGCAAGCCGACGCGACTTCAGGCAGAGGTGGCGATGCTCGGTCGGAGGTTGCCGTCGGAGGAGGTGAACGCTGGAGGAAGAGGCGGCGTCGGGGTTCGTCGAGCAGGAGAAAGCGGCGTCGGGCTTCGTCGAACTGGAACAGTCGATCGAGTAGGCGCTGGAGGGGAAACCGAGTGAAACCTAAAATTGGTTAATTATTAAGATTGGAAAATGGCTTTTCAAATGGGTAAAAATATGGAGTGTTTGAGTTGGGCTTTTGTTAATGATTAAGATTGGAAAATGTGGGGGGCATTACATATTGAAATAGTTAATTAAATTAGGCTTGCCCTAATTAACCTACATTCTAAAATACCGGACCTATACATTTATGGTCACGTTGGCCGGTCACACCAACGAGCCAAACAAAATTTACGCGGAAGCGTGGGCGATACAAAATTACATCAATAGCGCTAATACGTGTGCGATACAACTTGACGCTACACCATAATCCCAAAATATGCAAAAATGTGCACTACAATAATAAAAAACACGTGCGATAAAACAATAATAATAACGACGCGACGCGGGTTGCATCAACAACCAACCCTTAGGGCAAACCCTTAACAGCGAGGTGGCACTCTAGCAGCTGAGGAACCACCCTCACTGCCGTCCGACTCCACAAAACACCACAGCCAACATAACATGAAAAGATACAATCCTACCAAGGCCTCAGATAAAGCACTCCCTCAAATATTAAAATTAGCCTTACTAACCCAGAATTCCGGTTCAACCATCGGGCACGCATCAGAGAAACGCAGGAGATGCCGTGGATTCTCACTGGAAGAGGCGGTGGAGTGTTATCAGCGTCGTCGGCGGGCGGGGAGATGACGGGATCGCGGCGCGTCGAGGAGGCGGAAAACTGGCGAAAACCCTAAACCTAAGTTCGGAGGATAATCAATTACGCCACTTATTCTCTGCAATGTAATTATTAATGCCGAAACTTATTAATTCCTATTTTCATTTCAAGCATATTCTACTTAAAACCAAAAATCGTAAACAGAAATCACAAATAACTGGATGATATCTGAACCCGAACCGGAATCACAACATATAAGTTTCGAGCGGTTTCAAAATTTTTTAACCCGATTCGAGCCGGACCGAAGCATAACTGAACTGCAACCTGTTTATTATTATTATTTTTTATAATATTTTTATTATTATTAATATTGTTGGGGATGACCCTTGTTGCGGACAAACTCGACGTCCCAGTCGGGCCGGAATTCTTGAACCGTCTTAGCTCTCGGAACGGTCGAGCGTGCACACTGTCAAAACAGTATGTTGATTGTACACAAACAGTTTTAACGTGGAAAAACCGCTCAACTGTGTAAAAAATCACTTGACTGGATCTATGTCGGTCAAACTCCACTATTTTCCTGGATGTTACAGCTGGTTTGTGAAGTCGAGGGTGACAGACCATCACTCATTACAATTATGTGGTGAGAGAACATTTTGCACGAGACAGACGACAGACCATAGTGCCGGGAGTTGCTACAAATTGCGCTTCGTACTGGTGGTCTTCGGATCGAGACTTACTGATTCTGGATGTGAGGCAGAACACTTGGTCTCGCAGTTGCTGGAGCCGCTTGCAAGTTGGACGATTTGGCTTTGTCGGGTGGCTGTGAATTGACCCGCTTGTGACTCGGGTGTGGCTTGGAGGTGGCTCGAAGGTGGCTCGTAAGAGGGAATTGACAAAGCTTCGACCTGAAGAAGAAGAAGGCTCCGAAGAGAAAGATGAGAAATGAGGAGGCATGAGGCTCATTTTATAGGCTTCGGGTGGTGGTTACGCGTTTATCCGCACACCATAACCATCATCATGATTATTTTTAATGTAGTTTTAATGCGCGTATCGTGCTATTTGGAGACCGACATAAATAAAATAATAAAATACTAATTAAATTTCCCCCACTAACTCGGTGGTTAGTGGGTGGTTACGCGAGGATCGAATGGCCGAGACGGTCCCCCTTGATCGGACGGCAGGAGAGGGCCTCCACGGGCAGCCGACGAACTTGCCCCCAAGTTCACCGACGAGGGAGAGCCGCCGACGGCGGTCGGGGATGTTGAATTTTGTGAAGTGGAAGTGGTTGACGGGACAGGCCGGGCGGCCTGGGCGGACAGCTTTGGCGGACTAGGCGGACTGGGCGGACTGTGATGTGCGGCCTGGTGGGAGGTCTAGTGAAAAGCCAGCTGTTCTTCTGAGCGAGTTGCACGGGTGAAGTCCGCAGACTATACGGTCTGGTATCTGCGGATAAGGCGTTGGCTGATTGGTTTTAGCCAAGGAGCGGCCTGAGCGGATAGAGGCTTGCGGACTGGTGCTTTGCTCAGTGGCCGCGGTGCAAGCTTGTGCTGATAGGCGGTTTGGCTCATGTCCGCGGTATAGGCTGTTGCGGAGTGGGCTTAGAGCTTGGCTGAGGCCTTGTCGAGCTCTGGTGGTACAGCAGGTGCTTTGCTGTGGAGGTCATTGGCGGACTGGTTTTGGAGTCCGGGAGGAGGCTGCTGCGATGGGGCAGGAGTGCGAGGAGCTTGCGGACTGCTGGCGGTCTGTGCTACGGTGTTTGGCGGACGGGTGTTTGAGTCCGCCATGCTCGCATTGGCCTTTGATGGCTTTTGGACTTGGTCACACTCTGTGCCAAGACCATGGTGTCCGCCGTATCCGCCAAGTCCGCTGTGCCCGGGCGGACTGTTGCTATCTGCCTTTGGTCGTGGACTTGTGGCGGATTGAGATGTGAGTCTTGCGGACTGCCTCGGGTTTGTGCGGACTGCCATTGAAGGGGGTTTGCTGTCCTACAGTGGTCGGAGGCTTTGCGGGCTGATGCCTTGTCCGCATTGCTTTGGCGGACTGAAGAGGGTTCGCCAATGTTGCCTTGCTCCTGGCGGTTTTCCTTGGTATCCGGCTAAGTCCTTGCGGACTCAGCGGACGGTGTTTTGCTATCGCGCGGGCTAGGGCGGTGTCGCAATCTCTAGGGCGGTGACCACACTCCTCACCTCGCCTATAAATAGAACCCCCTGACACATCTACAGTAACTTGAGTGAACAGTAAGTTGAGTTAGACAAGGAGCTGCGGTCTCAGTTTGTCTGTCCGCGCGAATTGATTCAGTGCTGACGTTTGCTGTGTGCAGGTCGCGCGGGTAGCTTCAAGGAGCCAGGAGTTTGGCTTTGACTTCGGTCAAGTACTTGGAAGTTGTGCGGTATCTGCGGATTCAGCAGGAGGTCGCTCTGCGGTGTTGGGTACATTGGTTTAAATGTACCTGATTTGAAGAAGCATCACCCTACTCAATGATATACATCAAAATGTATTTGATGTATTTTGAGTTTAGTTGTACAAGTCAAGTATTCACAGGGAAAGCTGAAAAGTTTCTAAGTCCATGTGTCGACACCCAGAAGGAAAGTGTCGACACTTAAGAAGACTTGTGTCGACACCCAGGCAAGCAGTGTCGACACTTGGAGTAATTGTGTCGACACCAGGGATGCAGAGTCGACACCAGACAGAAAGTGTCGACACATACAGGTTGTGTCGACACTCAATGAAGAAAAGTCCAGTGAAGCTGTGTCGACACTTAACAGCAGTGTTGACACCTAGAGGAACTTTGTCTACATCAGAAAGTGTCGACACTTGGAGGCTGTGTCGACACTCAGCAATTTTCAACAGAGTCTAAGTATAAGTATCGACATAATGAAGAATGTGTCGACACACAGCAGAAGACTTAATACATGAAGAAAGTGTCGACAAAATAAAGAAAGTGTCGACACTCAGCAGAAGACTCAACACATGAAGAAAGTGTCGACACAATGAAGAATGTGTCGACACACAGCAGAAGACTCAATACATGAAGAAAGTGTCGACACTAGGAGGCTGTGTCGACACTCAGCAAAGTTCAACAAAAATTCTAAGTACAAGTGTCGACACAAAGGAGATGTGTCGACACTCAGCCAAAGTCTCAACAGAAGAAGAATGTGTCGACACAAGGAGCTGTGTCGACACTCAGCAAGTATCAACACTGTAGGCATGTGTCGACACCAAGAAGATGTGTCGACACTGAACAAGTTCAACACAAGAATATGTGTCGACACAAAGGAGTTGTGTCGACACTTACAAGAATTCAACTAAGTACTGAAGAACAAGAAGTTGTGTCGACACACAATATCAGTGTCGACACATAATGAAGAAGTAGTGTCGAGATATAAATTCTACAACACAAGAAGTTGTGTCGACACCTTGAAGGCTTGTGTCGACACTTAGTCTACTTGTGTCGACACTTAGTCTATAAGTGTCGACACTTAAAGACAAACTGTCTCGACACTTTCAGACAGTTACAGATATTTCAAGAAGTGACTGGATGACATGACAGCTGCCATTCCAGCCGGTCTACTGCAACTGTCAGAGATGTCAAAAAGCCGTTAGAAACCGGATCAGCCGGTCACCATGAAGAAGGCCTATATAAAGGCTTATACTGTCAACAGAAAGAGATGATCAACACATCAAAGTAATTCACACAAGATCTAGCTATTCATTGAAGAATCAATTCCAGTGAAGATCTAAGAAGTTGGAGAGAGAGAGCTCCTTCCAAGAAGACAGCCGTTGGAACCAGGCTGTAAAGAAGGGTTCAGACCTAGTTCTGAATCTTAAGTTGCAGTGATTGAAGATCAGCTGCAGAGAATCAATCCTATTGTGTTCTACATTCAAGTGGCTTTGAAGAAAGCCAAGTGTGGTTGATCTCAGCAGAGTTCTTCCAAGAACTCATCAAGAACCTGTCAACTCTTCTCTCTATTCAAAGTTGTAGGTATATACACTTTGTATTCTATATTTCATGTAGGATCCTTAGGGATCTGAGTTATAAGCCTGCAATTATAAAGACTGAGTGGTAGGGCCTGTGTGCCTGAGTGTAGGAGATCTATTTCTCTGAGTGTAGGCCTGTTGTGGCTGAGTGTAGGCCTTATGGCTGAATGTAGGTCTTTGGAGAAGACTGAGTTGTAGGGCCTTGGGCCTGAGCTGTAGGAACCTGTTTGAGGTTCTGAGTGTAAGATCTGAGGATCTGAGATAGTGGAGGAGTTTGGCCGAATCTAGTACACTACTAGATAGGCGAAGAGGGAAAGTGAATGTACCCAAACCTTGGGAAACCACTATAAATCTGTGTGTTCACTGTGTGTATGTTTGATTCTGTGATTGCTGATTGATTTCTGTGAAGTAGTAATTATAACTATGTGATATAATCTGCAATCTGCCTAAAAAGTTTAAAAAGATTTAGTCACCTATTCACCCCCCTCTAGGTGATTAGGTACAATTTCTTTCAAGTGGTATCAAAGCCAGGTTACTCAAAAAGGACTTAATTGTCTGAGTAGATCCTGTTGGCAGATTTGGCAGATTCAGTATAAGTAAAGTGCAGAATCAAGAAAATCAAGAAACATGGGTTCAACAGAGAATCATAAGGAACTTGGATCCATGAAGTTACCCATTTGCAGAAAAGAAATTTTTGGCATCTGGAAAGAAAGGGTGAGACTATTTATGGAAGCCTCAGACCCTAGAATTTACATCACAGTTAAAGAAGGGCCATATGTGCCTATGAAGGTTTCAGTCCTGGATGCAAATCAGAGAACACCTAAGGACTTCTCTGAAATGACAAAAGATGAGATAATTCTAGCCACAATGGACAAGAGGGCTCAGAATATCATTATGAGTGCCATAGATGATGCAACCTTTCAGAACTTGATACACTGTAAGACATCTAAGGAGATGTGGGATACCTTGATAGTGTATATGGAGGGTTCTAAAGAAGTGAGACAGGACAGAAAGTCTTTGTTAAACCAGGAATATGAAAGTTTCAAGCAAGGCATGACTGATAGTATAACAGAATGCTATAAGAAATTCTATAGGATAGTAAATGAGCTAATGTCCTATGGAAGAGATTTCAGTAATTATGAGCTAAATGATAAGTTCTTGAGGTCCCTAATAAAGGATTGGGACACCAAGATCTGTGCCATTAGGGAAATGGCCAAGTTAGCAGATATCCCTCCTCCAACATTGTTTGGAAAACTGCTATCCTATGAGATGCAGTTGATGGTGAGGAAAGAAGAGAAGAAGACTACAAGAAGTGAGCATAAAGAAAAAACAGTGACATTCAAGATAGAAGCCACCAGGAAATACAAAAGTAAGTCTCCATCTCCACCTCCAAGGGTTGCTGAGACTGAGTCAGATGATTCAGAAAGCAGAAAGTCTGAAAGTAGTGAGAGTGATGAGGATTTTGCAGCTTTCACAAGACACTTTCAGAAGTTCCTAAAGAAGAAACAGTGGAGGACTAAGCCATCCACAGCACAGAGGTCATCAAAGAATGACAGAAGAAAGCTCAAGTCAAATAGAACTTCATCTTCAAAGATAGTTTGTTATTGTTGTAACAAACAAGGACATGTTATTACTGACTGTCCTGAGAAAAGGAAAGAGTCTAATGATAAGAAAAAGACTCAATTCAAGGGCAAGAAGGAAAGGTCTTTTGTTGCCAAAAAGGACAAAGGCCTGTCAGACATGTCTTCTTCAGAAACTGAGTCAGAAGCTGAAGCTTACATAGGACTGTATGCTGAAGAAGAGGAAGAGGAGTTCATCCAGATAATGAACTCTATATATGAGCAAGAGGACATTCAGTGCAAAGGACTGATGGCCTTAACAGAAGGTGACAAAATCCAGGAGCAGCCTGGACCTAGTAAGGTACAAAATTATTCTTTAAGTTCAATTTCTAGTGCTAGTTCAGATTCAGTTACATCAGCATCAAGTGATGCCAGTGGATCTGAATCTGAAGGGGATGTTCATTAGTTGATTGATGAATATAGAGTTCTGTTGCAAGCATTTAAGAAAAGCAAATCCTTGGCCAAGAGTTAGGCTAAGGAGATTGCAAGTCTCAAAGTGGCTGCAACTGATTTTGAGAAGCTGATTGATCAAAAGTTAAATGAAATAGCCAGACTGAAGAACATAACTGTTATTCAGATGAGAACTATAACATTCAAGAATGATCAAATCAGAAATCTGGAGATTAGTCTTCAGAAGGAGAGAGACATAGTTGCAAGGTTTTCTAAACCTAAGTCTGTTCTATCTTTGATTGATGAGTTTATACCTCACAAGGGTAAAACTAGATTGGGGTTTACTAACCCTGCTAGGACTGTAAAGTCCAAGTCTAAGGGCAAAGCCCCAGCTCTCAACAAGCCAGCTGTAGATAAAACAGCTAGGGATGTACCTAAGCAAAGGTACAATAGATTTGAGTGCTGGTGCTGTGGCAAGGTAGGCCACTTTGCCATAGACTGTTGGCACAATTCTAGTGCCAAGTTGAGTAGCAAACTGCCTGTTGGAAAATCTGCAGGTAGCTTTGTTAAGAGGCAAACTAACCAGCACCAAGGACCCAAGAATTCTTTGGGTTCTAAGGTAAACTAATCTGTTTTGCAGGTGAGTCCAAGTGACCATGCCCCAATATGGTACTTGGACAGTGGATGTTCCAGACACATGACTGGAACTAGGGGATTGCTAAAGGACTTCACACCAATCAAGGATGGTCCTAAAGTCACCTTTGGTGGTTCTGAAAAAGGAATCATCAAGGGTTTTGGTAACATTTCTAGCACTCCTATTACGATTACTCAAGTGGCTTATGTTAAAGTTTTGAAACATAACCTTATTAGTATAAGTCAATTAAGTGATTTAGGATATGACATCTCATTTGTCAAAGATGGTTGTCATATCAGGAGATCAAATGATCAAGAGATCATTTTGACTGGTTACAGAAAAAGAAATGTCTATTGTCTAGACATTATGAGTGAGAACAATGCTTCTCCAGTGTGTCTTGTAGCTGATGAGAAAGTTTCTCATTGTGTCAAATGGCACAAGAGGCTAGCCCATCTTAACTACAAGACAATTGACCAACTCTATAGCAAAGAGTTAGTGAGGAATGATCCTCAAGTTAAGTGTATTAAAGATGAAATATGCTCAGCTTGTCAAAAGGGCAAGCAGACTAGATCCACCTTTAGTAGCATTGAAAACAAAGATGCTGTGAGGTGCTTATACCTCTTGTATATGGATCTATTTGGTCCTATGCCAGTTCATAGCCTAGGTAGGAAGGTCTACACATTTGTGGTTGTAGATGACTACTCAAGGTTTTCCTGGGTGTTCTTCCTTAGACAAAAATCTGAAACACCTAGTATCTTCTATAGCTTTGTCAAACAAATTCAGAATGAGTTAGACAGTACAGTGGTCAAAATAAGAAGTGACCATGGTACTGAATTTCAGTCTGATAGTATGGCAAAACTATGTGAAGAATTTGAGATATTTCAGGAATTTTCTTCACCAAGAACACCTCAGCAAAATGGCATTGCTGAGAGGAAAAATAGAACCTTGATTGAGGCTGGTAGAGCCCTATTAAGTGACACATCTCTCCCAGAATATTTCTGGGCTGAGGTAGTTAATACTGCATGCCATGTAATTAATAGGGCTACCATTACTAAGAGCCACAATAAGACCCCCTATGAGATTGTGAAAGGCAGAAAACCAAACCTATCCTATTTCAGGATCTCTGGTTGTAAATGCTTTATACTTAACAATGGAAAGTCTTACTTGACTAAGTTTGCTGCCAAATCCCAAGAGGGGATCTTTGTTGGGTACAGCAACAACAGTAAGGCTTATAGGGTCTACAACTTGAGTACTCAAGTTGTAGAGGAGTCAGTACATGTAGTATTTGATGAAGCTAGGCTTATTAACAATGAGTTGTCTAGAAGTCTTTGCAGCTCCACAGGTGTGACTAAGAAGATGGACAAACTCACTATTGAAGAAGGATCTACTGCAAGTCAGCATGTAGATGATAGTGGCTGTTGTCCAGGGGGAGTACTACATGTACCTAATGCAGAAGAAGACCAAGGAGTGCAGCAAGATGAAGAAGCTGAAGGAGTTCAACCTGAAGCCAAGATGCCTCCAGCTAATAGGCATCTAATGTAACATCCCATTTCCAACTAGACCCCTAATAGTGGTTTTGGTCATGACTAGGTCATGACAAAATCCTAGGAAGCCAGAAATGGGCCAAGAGATAGAAGGCCAAGGTGAGGATCACCATGGTCTGCCTATGGCACAACCTCATCACCAAATCTAGGGTTTGACCTTAGGGCTTCACCATGACTCCATGACCACACCACAACATCACTAACTCATTAGAGTGTCCACTAGAGCCTTAAGGGTCCATTGGAGTCAACCACAGGTGGCCAATTTGACCTAGGACCACTTTAGGCCTAAATTGGGCAATGTGTCCTAACTAAGGGTAGGAGCCTAGTAAAGCCCAACTAACCCTACCATGGACTTCCTAGACCTAAAGTGGGGTCAATGGGCCTTTAAGGACCCAAGAAGGGCAGTCCAAGAGGTTAAGTTGACCAAAGTCAACTCTGACCCTAAATAGGTCAAACTGGTCTATATATGGTCAATTGACCATCCCCCAAGCCAAGTGGACCCCACCCAAGCCCACCTAACCCTAGAGTGAGGTCAATGGGTCACCTAGGACCCATTGAGGTCCACCCAAGAGGCTAAGTTGACCAAAGTCAACTCTAACCCTAAATGGGTCAACCTAACATATATTGGGTCAAACTGACATACACAAGGGCCAATTGAAGTTACCTTAGCCAAGTGGACCCCACACATACCCTCATAACCCTAGTGAGAGGCCAATGGGTCACCAAGGACCCATTGGGACCAATCAAAAAGGCTAAGTTGACCAAAGTCAACTCTAGCCCTAAAATGGTCAAGTGCCCTACCTAAGGGTCAAGTGACCTCCAAGGGGCCAAGACAACCCTACCTAGGTCTTAGGGGAGTCAAATGGGTCACCAAGGACCCATTAGGGGCAAGCTCAAAGACCAAATTGGCCAAGTTCAACCCTAGCCTAAGTTTGGGTCAAGCTAGCCCAAATGGGCTAACTCAAGCTCATGCCCAATTCTCTTGGGCTAACCTTGTTTGGAGGGGTGAAATAAACATGTGGGCTGCCATTAGGGTTAGGTAGGAGTCAAAATTCAGCTTGATGTATAGGAGAGAGAAAAAGCTTCAAAGGGAAGAGAGAGAAAGAGAAGAGAAGAAATGGAGGAAGACTTGGGCTCATCCTTCCCCTTCCCCAACCTTCCCCAACCTCCATTCAATTCCCTAAGACCAGAGGAGTGCAACTAGCTACCCATTGACTGGCTGGAGCCAGCATTTCCCCCCTACCTACCATGGCCGCCAAGCTTGACCAAGAGCCAATAATGGCAAATGCATTTCCAGCCACCTAACACCCCTTCTCTTCATTTTAAAAGCTTCACTGGACTCCAAGGAATCAATCCCACCCCTTACCTGAAGGAGCCAGAGCTGTTCACTGTGTTGTTGCAGAAATCCGACCACCACCACCACAAAAATGGCATCCCGACGATCGGCAAGGATTCAGGCCACAAGAAAGGTCCTCCTCCACTCCTTCTCTCATGGATAGTTCTTAGCAATCAATAGGTTCAAGGTTCGGGCTCAATTGAGCCCGAATCAATTTCGAATTTTCATGGTTTTTCCATGGAAAATCACCTCTCGGGATCGCCAGAAAAGGGGCTTCCGGCGGCCAAGCCACCGCCTGGCGACGGCCACCACCTCAACGGAGGTGGTGGTGGCGGTGGCCGGCCGGGGAGGTGGCCGGATCGCCGGCAGTGGCATTTTGAAATTGCTCCAGGCGGGACGAATCGCAGCCGTCGGCTGGAGCTTGAGGATGACCGGATCCCGTTAATCCTGCGCCAAGATTCGTGCAAAGCCTGATGAATGAAACTATAGTTTCTAATATGCATTTTATTCATTCTGTCACACCCTTTTATATTTAATGTTTCTATTTTTTATAAATACATAGAGGCTGTTTCATAAAAGTCATCAACATGAAAAGTGTAGCCCAGTGAGTCTACTTTAATACAAAATTGGTTTGGACCAATTTGGGTGCCTGGTTTGACCAGGGCACCCATTTTGGTGGGGCATACACATAGGGCTAGGCAGAAACTAAATTGAGTGCTCACCTTTCATCTGTGGTCCAAATGAGTTGCAATTTTGGCAGAGAGTCACCCTAGATAATAGCTAGGTGCTGCCCAAACATGGAAATTTTTGGGGACAATTTTTCTATAGTTTTGTAAATTATTTAATTTATATAGGGTAAATTAATTTAAGGGCCAAATGACCTCCAAACTCACCCAAATTTTGGTCAGTGGTGTTTGGGGTCATTATAGTGCTCTGGTTAAAATTTGATCACAATTGGATGTGTATTGGACTATAATCATGCAAATCCTAGCCTTGCCCTAAAAGGGTATTTTGGTCAAAAAGTGCACTTTGGTGTTTTGAGTTGCCAAATCACCTCAACAGAGGATGAAATTTAGACCACTGACTTATCATGACATTTAGCACCTCTCCATGGAATGTGGGATAGAGTGGAATTGATTTGCCCTAAGTTCCTAGGCCAAACCCTAAGGAAGGACCTTTGTGCCTTGTGAAGGACATGAGTCATAAACACCTTGGATGAACTTCAAATTTTGTATGCAGGGTCCTAGGGTATATAAAACCCTCTGGTAAAAACCTTAAAGAATTTTGAAAAGGGTAGGGCCTACAAAACCCTAACCCTAGCTTAGGTCATAAAAATTCTAGTACTAGTTTAGGTTAGCTAAACTCCTTGAAATATAATAAAATTTGGGTAGTGTGGGAATAAGGATATAATGAGCCTCTGGTAATTTATTTGGGAATTTTTGATCAATATTTGTAGCACTTCATTCGTAACCAATAGGATTGCCCTAATTAATAATTTGACTATTGAGATCTCACTGCCAATTGAAAGGTCATGAAAATTTGGCAGAGGTAGTTATAGAGCATAATGATCATATATGAATTTTAATAGAATTTTTGGATTCATAATTATGGCATCTCCTTCACAAGTGCATTATTTTGGTTACATGCTAAATAATTCCTACAGAGCTCAATACTTGTTTAACAATTATGAAATTTGATACATAGTGTTACTAGTTCATCATTATCAAGTGGGAATTTATTTGGAATTTTGTGATGGATAATTAGAATACTTTGTTCATTAATCCTTAAACTTGGAATTTCATGAGAAAATCAAGTATAGCCTTATTATTAAATGATAAATTATGAAACTTGCTATAGAGTATTTATATGCCATTATAACCATCTTTGAATTTTATCTGAATTTTTGGAGGTATTATTACTGTAAAATCTTTTAAAATGACTTATTATGAGATATATTTGAAATTAAAATTAAGGGCCTAAACCTTACTGAAAAATTGGAAGACTTAGGCTTTAAAGTTGATTGTTCATTTTGTAATTAAAATAAATTTAGTGGATTATTATCTTGTCTGAAATTGGTACTTCATGTTCAAACTTGGGTTTTTTGGATACTAGAATAAATAAATAAATTATCAGACAAATTAGGAAAATTATGAATTTCTGGATTTATGCTAAAAATATCATTATAGCCCTCTAATAATTATCATAGGGGTACTGGATGATTATTTGATGTACCTCCCATTTTACGAGTCATATAACTTAAGTGGTCTGCATATAGTAAAAACTGCAGAAATCATGTTGGAGTATAATTGGATGCATGTCTTGGGATTAGTGGTAGGCTGGTTTGGATGGATAAAAATAAGTTCATTATTGGTAGTAGGAGGAGTAGAGGGATGGATTGGCTAGAGTTAGGCGGTGCCCGGGATCGACGAAAGATTGTCTTCCCCGAGGTGAGGTAGAGTCAAATCACCCTAGGATTAGCCTATTGTAACATGAGAAGGTAATGGGTAAGGGAATCAACCAATAATAATAATAAGCACCTTGCGAAAGGGAACGCTGAGTGTAATCCCAACATAGTTCCTAGTGCCCCTTGAGAGCCCTTCACAGGGAATACCGGGGGCAGTCCTGGGTTAACGTAAACTGTATTAACAAGCTGAAAAGAGTAACTTAGTAATTAGGGTTGCACATTTCACGAACACAGATAGCACTGGAAGATAGTTGGAAGCTTCGGCTTGGATGGTTAAGAGACGGACGTTTGGGTCCGGGGAGCTTCGGCTCGATTGTTTGAGACGGACATTTTGGTCCGGGGAGCTTCGGCTCGGTTTTTGGATACGTTAAATTTGCATGTGCATAAAAGGAAAGGAAATTTAAGGTGGTGGGTCTTCGGTATTGGAGGGTCGATGCACCGACGCCAATACGCTGACTCGGCAAGTTTGGTTAGCACTTCGCCAACAGAAGTCCGGTGCGCCAGCCGGCAAGAGTACGCAGGAGTCCGCTTCGTGCACCAAGCGTTGAGGCGTACGATAGGTCTGACCGATAGTGCTTTAATGGTTTAGAGGTGGGCGAGGCCCAACCCACCGCTTCCGTCTGCCACTACGGAGGTATCCTGGGAGGTTATGGCTCCAGAAAGGGGGAACTAAAGGTTTGTGTGCACAGAGTCGTGTGTGTGTGTTGCACTTACCCGTTCCATCATACCCACTTGCATGTCATAGCATAATCGATTCATTTAACCCTGACACCTAAAGTATAAGTGGAATGAGACGCTTATACATTAGGACCTGCAAAACGACCCCTTAGTCTATAAGCTTGTGTGGGCAAGTTTATAAATTAAAGGTTAAATTCTTTATATATATAATGCTGTTATTAACCGACACCCCAACGTATAAATTGGTATGAGACTTTTTATACGATGGGAGCCCTGTAAAAGATCCCTTGCTTATACGTTCCGTATAAGTTAAGGTTATTTTTCATACTATGCTTTACTGTCACATGTACTATAAAAATTGCTAGTATATGTCCGCTACCATCTGATTCTTGTTTACTCTCCACCTTCAAGTCCTCCCCTTTCTTCCTCTCCGCTCGGTGCCTAGGAGCCATGGGGGAAGGGGCGGAGGATGATAGGACTTAGTCTTTTAGACTAACGGTTTTCGAACCACATCATTTTAGGGGACCGTGGAGCCCAACATGGAGGAGCAGCCCCAGAGGTCGGCACACTTGGAGATCGGGCAGTCTAGTTCCGGAGTTCAGACGGCAAGGACTGTGAGTCCTGATCGCTACTAGTAGTTATATTAGTTTGCTTCCGCATTGAGAGATTTGTAGTGAGGACATGATGTACTGGGCATGAACCCAAGATCTTATATTTCTGTGTATTTGTGGACACTCCCTTCGTGGAGAATATTTACATATATATGTGATTTCTGTGGACTTGCTTTACTATTTTGCTACAGTTGCGATCGATTTGGCCGGCAGGATCGGCGTTTTGTAGTGATGACCTTCCCGGGTGCGAAGGTGTCACCGCAAAGCGACGGTTCTGGGCCTAAGACCCCGGTGTTTTAAAAAAAAAGGGGGGTCTTACATCTAAGAGATCATCCAGCAGATCAAATCATTGGTGATCTAAGACAAGGGGTACAAACAAGGAGCAGAAATCTGAGTACAGCACTGTTGGGTATTGTATCCACAACGTACCTGATTTGAAGAAGCCCCTGAACAAGCTAAGGTAGTGAAAGTTCACCGAGTGTCCACTATCTTCACCTATGGGGGGGGGATAGGTGACGTGCAGCGTTTTTGGCGGAATTTAAAATGGTACCTGCACAATAAAAACAAACAGCACAGCACACAGAATACGCAAGCAATTTATAGTGGTTCCCCGATTTGGGTACATCCACTTTCCCCCTTCGACCTATCTCCCAACAAGGGACGACTCGGTCTCTTCTCCAACAGGATTGAAATCCAATCCCTGCACTATCGGAAGGAACCCTTCCACACGTGGGAGTCAACACTCCCACAAAACGGGTTGCACCCAACCCTTACAACACGGAACCACCGTTCCTTTACAACAACAATAAAATAGAATGTACAAGAGATACAAACTACGTTTGGAGACAAGGTGTCCCTCTTCGTTGACGACGTGTTCTTGAAGTCCACGAAAAGTCCACAACCCTAGACTCTCTTGGAGAGGATCTCCCCGGAACCGGCGGCGGCAAGAAGGGCGGCGGCTAGGTTCACGGGATCGGCGGCGACGACGATGTGCGACTGCTGTACTTTGGATATCCAAACTTCGTAGCGAAGCTAGCTATGTCTACCAACGGTCACACGAGGATCGGTCGTCTCGATCGATTCGGACGGGGAAGTTTTTCCCGATCGACAAATCGAGAGACAAGGGATCTCTGGATAGACGCGTGAGACTCTAAGCTAGGCTAAGCTTCTGTCGCCGGAGATCGGGAAGAAACGCGATCAACAGCGGCGACCAACTTGCTCGAGCGACGACGGCGGCGGCGGAGCGGAACTTGCGATTTTAGGGTTTGATCGTGCTCGGCTTCTTTTCTATGTGTATCTACTGTTCAAAATACCCGTATATATATACTGTAGATACTTTCAATTTGACCGTTGTGGGACCCACAAGAAGAATCCCGAAATCCGGTTCAAAATAGTCGAGCGGCAGAATCCGGTCCAGCAGCTTCCAGAGAAAACGCTAAGTAAGAATCGGCGAGAATCACAGGCGATTCTCGACGAATCGGCGAGAATCAGTTAGTGATTCTCGACGATTCGTCGAGAATCACTAGTGATTCTCGCCGAATCACTTATTGATTCTCAACGAATATTACATGGTATTCATGATCTGCTCAGCGATGGGTTCGACGAGAATCACTAGTGATTCTCGCCGAATCTTGCTTGGCACCGTTTTGAGGTAGGCGGAAAGAGTCGGCGAGAATCACTAATGACTCTCGACGATTCGGCGAGAATCACTAGTGATTCTCGCCGAATCGGCGAGAATCACTTGGTGATTCTCGTCGAATTGTACTTAGACGAATTTTCGTCTTTCCACCCATGTTGTGCTCCTTGACCCATCCTTGCTCCTTGTCTGCGCCTGCAAGATCACAGCCCTGTACTTGAAAGTAAGTGCACTCCAATAGAGAGAGTACACGTAGGCCAACACACTGATCTGCTCAATGAGGGATTACGTCGTGCAGACCCGTATATATTGACCTACTGCACCCTGACATTGGTGTGCACTTAGCGTGGAATAACTGCAAGTACAACTTGAAAGATTTTATCAAATATATTGTCTATTGACCTTAGCTTGTCCAGGGGCTTCTTCAAATCTGGTACATTGTGGATACAATACCCAACAATCTCCCCCTATTTGAAGAAGCCTAAACCCTACAAGCTAAGGTGAATAGAGCATATGAGAATGAAAACCATAAACTTGAAATTGAGTTGAGTGAGTTATCCATTACCAATACCAATTTCTTGGGAGCAAGCTTGGAGCCACCTTAGCCTTAGCCGAGAGGGTAATCTCCCCATTTTCGGCTTCTGCAAATCGGGGTTGGTAGCATTTGACCCCTTGCTCCCCCTCAGTTCTTGCGTCTGTGCTCACACTTGAGTTCCTTGCTCCCCCTCAGATCGTGCACGAGCCTGGAGCTTCTGTAGTCTTCATTCCTCATAATTGAGCATCCCCAACTCAGTCTTGAAAAGATTGAACTTGGCCTCGTCTAAGGGCTTTGTGAATATATCAGCAATCTGCTTGTCCGTGGGGACATAGCAGAGAGAGATGTCCTTGTTCTCCACGTGCTCCCGAATGAAGTGGTAGCGTACTTCAATATGCTTCGTTCTGCTGTGCGATACCGGATTGTTGGCAATGGCAATTGCACTGGAGGAGTCGCAGTACATTGGAAATTCCTTGAACTGAAGGTCGTAGTCGGCTAACTGGTTTCTGATCCATAGGAATTATGCGCAACAGCTGCCTGCCGAGATGTACTCAGATTCTGCTGTGGAGGTAGCTACACAATTCTGCTTCTTGCTGTTCCATGAGATAAGCCTTCTTCCGAGGAATTGACACGTCCCGGAAGTGCTTTTTCTGTCATCCCTACTCCCTGCAAAATCAGCATCTGAAAAACCTATTAGCTCGACATCATTGTTTCTCGGGTACCACAAGCCAAGATTGAGAGTCCCTTTAAGGTATCTTAGAATTCGCTTCGCAGCGACATAGTGAGATTCCTTAGTGTTCACCTGATATCTGGCACAGACACATGTGGAGAACATGATATCCGGTCTACTGGCAGTAAGGTAGAGTAGGGATCCAATGATGCTTCTGTATTTGGTTTCATCGAAAGGTTTACCTTTCTCATCCTTATCCAGAGACATAGTGGATCCCATTGGAGTCCTCATCGAGGTTGCACTCTCCATACCGAATTTCTTAAGGAGTTCATTTGTGAACTTCGTCTGAGAGATGAAGATTCCATCCTCAGACTGTTTCACTTGAAGTCCTAAGAAATACTTGAGCTCTCCCATACTGCTCATTTCAAACTTTCCTTGCATAAGTTTAGAAAACTTTTTGCAAAGATTGTTGTCCGTTGAGCCGAATATTATGTCATCGACATAGATTTGCACCAGCAAAATCTTGCCTTTGACTTCCCTGAGAAACAATGTTTTATCTATTTTACCTCTAGAGAACTTGTTCTCAAGAAGAAAACTAGATAAAGTCTCATACCAAGCTCGTGGAGCTTGTTTCAACCCATATAAGGCCTTATTAAGAAAATAAACATGATTGGGATAAGTAGGATCGACAAAACCTGGGGGTTGAGCGACGTATACTTCCTCTTTCAGGTCTCCGTTCAAGAATGCTGATTTCACATCCATTTGATAGACTGTGAATCCTTTGTGTGAAGCATACGCCAGGAACAATCTGATTGCCTTGAGCCTTGCCACTGGTGCGAAGGTCTGGTCGAAGTCAATCCCCTCCTCCTGTCTGTAACCTTGAGCCACCAGCCTGACCTTGTTCTTTATGATGACACCATGTTCATCCAGTTTGTTTCTGAAGATCCACTTGGTGCCAATCACATTCTGCTTTTGTGGTCTGGGAACTAGCGTCCAAACGTTGCAGCATTCGAATTGATGCAATTCATCTTGCATGGCCAAAATCCATGCCGCATCTTTGTTCGCCTCGTCGAACTTCTTAGGCTCAACCTGTGACAGGAAGCTAAGATGCAAAATCTCGTTAATAGTACCTCTCCGAGTTCTGACACCGTCACGAGGATCTCCGATGATCTGATCTCTAGGATGATCCCTCACGTGCCGGAGCTCTAGAAGTCTGGCGTCTGGAGCTTCAACTACTTCTTGGGCTTCTCCTTCTTCTAAGAGATTTGTTCCATTTTGATCTTCAACATTCCCAGTTGATGTTGAGGTGGAAACTTTAACGTACTTAGGAGTTTCATCTTTAGCGGTCTCATCGAGATTCAGCTGTTCAAGTCGTGCATCTACATCTTCAAGAATACCGCTGGAAGAATTGCGTAACCTCTGGTGACTCCTCGATCTGACCCCCCAAATATGACTTTGGGTCCATTCTCGACTGGAGTGTAATCACGCAGCAGACTTCTTGTCCCAGTCATATGCCGGGAGCATCCACTGTCCAAGTACCATATTAGCGTTTTGGTGGCCTTTGGACATTCCTGCAAAACAACATTAATTTTCCTTAGGAACCCAATCAAACTTGGGTCCTAGATTCTTGGTTAGCATACTCCCCCTCGGGTGGTTAACCCTACGAGTGGTCGGCCTCGCATTGCTAACATAGGGAGTCTCGTTATACCTCAGATTAAACCAACAATCCACGGCAAAGTGACCGACTTTGCCACAACACCAACAGTCAAATCTGTTGTACCTCTTCCTAGACTCCTGCTTTACCCTGGGAATGGTGGGTACAGCCGGGGCCTTGGATCTGGAGGTGGAGGCATCATAGTGATTGCAGTCACATGACTTCTTCACCTTCTGTTCCTTCAGTATAACAGGCTTGGCTTTTGGTGCCTGCTTTCCATTATGGTCGCTAGAGAATTGACCATAATTTCCCATGTGGATTTCCTCATAAGGTGCCTTGAAGACACTCTCACCGAAGTTGCGGGGAAAAGTCCAACCATCATATCGGCTCTTTGGCTTTGCAACCGAGGGCCGGAAATGATGACCAAAGGTTGACTCAAAGTCATGTTGGTTGCAAGGAAAGCTAGGCTTTCTGAACGCAATAGGACTGAGGGGAGCCTTTCCCTTTTCAGCAGCAGAGGCCTTCTTGGCGGCCTTATTCTTTCTCTGGTTCCTGTTTCTCTTGGATGAGGAACCAGATACCCCTACATGCCCCAAGCCAGCTCCTTTGGCCTGAGCAGAGAAGGTATCAACTACTGGAAGAACTGTTTTTGGCATAGAAAAGCTCTTGACGATCTTCCTTTCTGCCGCAAGTTGTTCTTCCAACTTGTCGACTTCCTCCTGCTTAAGATCAAGGAGCATAAGAGACTCCGAATGCTTTGAAGTCAGGTCTAGGTGCTCCTGTCGGAGAGAGATCAAACTGGTGATCTCTTCCCTTAGGGAGACACACTCAGCCTTAAGGAATTTCACTTCCTTTTTCTCAGCCTTCAATCTCTTACGGCACTCCTCGAAAGTGTTGAGCAGAAGCTCATACTTCTCGAGGAGTTCCGCTTCACAGGCCCGAAAGGCTATCCTCAGGGTCATCATCCTGAGACTCAGGATCAGAGTCAGAGTCGGAGAGAGGGGTGTGAGCTTTTACCTTCCCAATAAATGGGGGGCATTCTCCTTCTGAGTCGGAGAGACCCACCAGCCCGAAGTAGGCTTCCTCATCATCACTGGAGTCCGAGGAATCAGATTCACTCAGTGTCTTTGGCTTTTTGGCGATGTAGCTCCTCTCTTTCTTCTTATCTCTAGAGGACTTGTGCTCCTCTCCCTTCCCATTTTCTCTCTTGCCTTGGTGGCAGTCGGCCACGACGTGTCCTGGCTTATTGCATCCAAAACAAATAATGTCAGAGGAGCGATGTTTGTTCGGTTTAGATGCGTACCTGTCAGAAGAATAATTTTTCTTCTGAAGCCTGGAGGAGGAGCCGTCTCTCTTTCTTTGATTCCTCATCTTGAGGAACTTCTTGAATTCACAGGTGATGAGGGAGAAATCTTCCTCAGACAACTCTGAGCTGGAGGAGCATGGCTCGGAGTCCTCCTCCTTATCCTTTTTCCTGGCATGGTATGAAACCGCACCCTTGCCCTTCCTGGAGTGAATGGCTTTTAGAGCCACAGTCTTTTCCTTGGCTGCAGCCTTCTCTGCTTCTTCTTCTGCTTTTCGGGTGTTCAGTTGAAGCTCATAGGACATCAGCTTCCCAAACAGAATTTGCGGGTCTGTTTCAGCTAGTCTGCCAAACTCTCGGATGGCGCAGATCTTTGTGTCCCATTCTTTAGTAAGGGACCTAAGGAATTTATCATTAAGTTCACCATCAGTGAACACTCTTCCATATCCTTTGAGGGCATTGACAATCTTGAGGAAGTTCTCGAAGGTGACTCCGATCTCTTCCTTAGGCCCTTGTCTGAAGGCCTCATATTTCTGGTTCAGGAGGGATCTCCGATCATCCCTCACTTCATCAGTGCCCTCCATTAGGATAATCAGGCAGTGCCAGATCTCCTTTGCTGTCCTGCAGTTGCAGAAGTTCTGCATCATTGAGTCATCGACCGCGCTGACCAGAATGTTCTGCGCCTTCTTGTCAAGTCCCACCAGCACCATCTCGTCCTTGTCCATTTCAGAAATTTTCTTTGACACTTTCTTGGTAGGATCAATGGTGGAGACCTTAGTGGGGACATAAGGTCCCTCCTCCACGATCATGAAGAGTCGAGGATCAACTGCTTCCATGTAGAACCTGATCCTTTCCTTCCAGATAGGAAAGTTGAGCCTGGTGCACACTGGGATCTTGCCTGTGTACTTGAGCCCGTCCATGGTAGATGTTTTCCTTCTTCTTGACACTAGAGGCAGGATTCAACTCAAGGTGTGAACCTTTTTGATGAGAAACCTCCCTCTGATACCACTTGAAAGTCCACCTAGTGTCAACTACCTTCACCTATGGGGGGGGGGGGGAATAGGTGACTTGCAGCGTTTTTGCGGAATTAAAATTGTACCTGCACAATAAAACAAAACAGCACAGCAAGGAAAAGACACAAGCAATTTATAGTGGTTCCCCGATTTGGGTACATCCACTTTCCCCCTTCGACCTATCTCCCAACAAGGGACGACTCGGTCACTTCACCAACAGGATTGAAATCCAATCCTTGCACTATCGGAAGGAACCCTTCCACACGTAGGAGACAACACTCCCACAACACGGGTTGCACCCAACCCTTACAACTAGGAACCAACGTTACTTTACAACAAAAATGAAACTAGAATGTACAAGAAATACAAACAACTTTTGGAGACTACGGTGTCCCTCTTCGTTCGATGACGTGTTCTTGAAGTCAACGAAGAGTCCACAACCCTAGATCTCTCTTGGAGAGAATCTCCCCGAAACCAGCGGCGGCAAGAGGGGCGACGGCTCGGTTCTCGGGATCGGCGGCGACAACGGTGTGCGGCTGCTGTACTTTGGAGATTCAATCTTCGTAGCAAAGCTAGCAAGGTCTACCAACGGTCACACTAGGATCGATCGTCTCGATCGATTCGGAAGGGGAAGGTTTTCCCGATCAACGAATCAAGAGACAAAGGATCTCTGGTTAGACGCGTGAGACGCTGTGCTTGGCTAAGCTTCTGTCGCCGGAAGATCTGGAAGAACCACGATCAAAGGCGGCGAACAACTAGCACGAGCGGCGACGGCGGCGGAGCAGGTATCGCGATCTAGGTCACGTCGGCGGCTTGTGTATATTTTTCTGTGTATCTTTTGGCTGTTCAAAAATACGCGTGTATTTATACACTGGAATACTCCTTTATGACCGTTGTGGGTCCCACCAGAAGAAACCCCAAGCCTGGTTCAAAACAGTGCAAGCGGCAGAGTCCGGTCCAGTGGTTTCCAGAAAATCGCCTAAGGCAAAATCGGCGGGAATCGAAGGTGATTCTCGCCGATTCGGCGAGAATCAAAGGTGATTCTCGTCGATTCGCCAAGAATCAAAGGTGATTCTCGTCGATGTAGACTTGTTTGCACGCTCTGAGGTAACTGGAAAGAGACGGCGAGAATCAACCAGTGATTCTCGACGATTCGGCGAGAATCACTAGTGATTCTCCCCGAATCGGCGAGAATCACTTGGTGATTCTCGTCGAATAATACTTGGATGATTTTTCGTCTTTCCGCCTATGAGCTGCTCCTTGACCCATCCTTGCTCCTTGTCTGCTCTTGCATTATCACAGCCCTGTACTTGAAAATAAGTACACTCCAATAGAGAGAGTACACGTAGGCCAACACACTGATCTGCTCAACGAGGGATTACGTCGTGCAGACTCGTGTATATTGACCTACTACACCCTGACATTGGTGTGCACTTAGCGTGGAATAACTGCAAGCACAACTAGAAAGATTTTATCAAATACATTATCTATCTACCTGTTGGGTATTGTATCCACAATGTACCTGATTTGAAGAAGCCCCTGGACAAGCTAAGGTCAATAGACAATGTATTTAATAAAATCTTTCAAGTTGTACTTGCAGTTATTCCACGCTAAGTGCACACCAATGTCAGGGTGCAGTAGGTCAATATACACGGGTCTGCACTACGTAATCCCTCGTTGAGCAGATCAGTGTGTTGGCCTACGTGTACTCTCTCTATTGGAGTGCACTTACTTTCAAGTACAGGGCTGTGATCTTGCAGGAGCAGACAAGGAGCAAGGATGGGTCAAGGAGCACAACATGGGTGGAAAGACGAAAATTCGTCTAAGTACAATTCGGCGAATCGTCGAGAATCATTAGTGATTCTCGCCGACTCTTTCCGGCTACCTCAAAACGGTGCCAAGCAAGATTCGGCGAGAATCACTAGTGATTCTCGCCGAACCCATCGCTGAGCAGATCATGAATACCAAGTAATATTCGTTGAGAATCAATAAGTGATTCGGCGAGAATCACTAGTGATTCTCGACGAATCGTCGAGAATCACTAACTGATTCTCGCCGATTCGTCGAGAATCACCTGTGATTCTCGCCGATTCTTACTTAGCGTTTTCTCTGGAAGCTGCTGGACCGGATTCTGCCGCTCGACTATTTTGAACCGGATTTCGGGATTCTTCTTGTGGGTCCCACAACGGTCAAATTGAAAGTATCTACAGTATATATATACGGGTATTTTGAACAGTAGATACACACAGAAAAGAAGCCGAGCACGATCAAACCCTAAAATCGCGAGTTCCGCTCCGCCGCCGCCGTCGTCGCTCGAGCAAGTTGGTCGCCGCTGTTGATCGCGTTTCTTCCCGATCTCCGGCGACAGAAGCTTAGCCTAGCTTTGAGTCTCACGCGTCTATCCAGAGATCCCTTATCTCTCGATTTGTCGATCGGGAAAAACTTCCCCGTCCGAATCGATCGAGACGACCGATCCTCGTGTGACCGTTGGTAGACATAGCTAGCTTCGCTACGAAGTTTGGATCTCCAAAGTACAGCAGCCGCACATCGTCGTCGCCGCCGATCCCGTGAACCTAGCCGCCGCCCTTCTTGCCGCCGCCGGTTCCGGGGAGATCCTCTCCAAGAGAGTCTAGGGTTGTGGACTTTTCGTGGACTTCAAGAACACGTCGTCAACGAAGAGGGACACCTTGTCTCCAAACGTAGTTTGTATCTCTTGTACATTCTATTTTATTGTTGTTGTAAAGGAACGGTGGTTCCGTGTTGTAAGGGTTGGGTGCAACCCGTTTTGTGGGAGTGTTGACTCCCACGTGTGGAAGGGTTCCTTCCGATAGTGCAGGGATTGGATTTCAATCCTGTTGGAGAAGAAACCGAGTTGTCCCTTGTTGGGAGATAGGTCGAAGGGGGAAAGTGGATGTACCCAAATCGGGGAACCACTATAAATTGCTTGCGTATTCTGTGTGCTGTGCTGTTTGTTTTTATTGTGCAGGTACCATTTTAAATTCCGCCAAAAACGCTGCACGTCACCTATCCCCCCCCATAGGTGAAGATAGTGGACACTAGGTGAACTTTCAAGTGGTATCAGAGGGAGGTTGCTCATCAAAAAGGTTAACACCTTGAGTTGAATCCTGCCACTAGTGTCTAGAAGAAGACAAACATCTACTATGGACGGGATCAAGTACACATGCAAGATCCCAGTGTGCACCAGGCTCAACTTTCCTATCTGGAAGGAAAGGATCAGGTTCTACATGGAAGCAGTTGATCCTCGACTCTTCATGATCGTGGAGGAGGGACCTTATGTCCCCACTAAGGCATCCACCATTGATCCTACCCGGAAAGTGCCAAAGAAACTTTCTGAAATGGACAAGGACGAGATGGTGCTAGTAGGACTTGACATGAAGGCGCGAAACATTCTGGTCAGCGCGGTTGATGACTCTATGATGCAAAACTTCAGCAACTGCAGGACAGCACAGGAGATCTGGCAGTGCCTGATCATCCTAATGGAGGGCACAGATGAAGTGAGGGATGACCGGAGATCCCTCCTGAACCAGAAATATGAGGCCTTCAGACAAGGGCCTAAGGAAGAGATCGGAGTCACCTACGAGAACTTCCTCAAGATCGTCAATGCCCTCAAAGGATACGGAAGAGTGTTCACTAATGGTGAACTCAATGACAAATTCCTTAGGTCCCTTACTAAGGAATGAGACACAAAGATCTGCGCCATCCGAGAGTTTGGCAGGCTAGCGGAAACTGACCCACAAATTTTGTTTGGGAAGCTGATGTCCTATGAGCTTCAGCTGAACACCAGGAAAGCAGAAGAAGAAGCAGAGAAGACTGCAGCCAAAGAAAAGACTGTGGCTCTAAAAGCCAGTCACCCCAGAAAAGGCAAGGGTGCGGTTTCATACCGTGCCAGGAAAAAGGATGAGGAGGAGGACTACGAGCCATGCTCCTCCAGCTCAGAGCTGTCAGGAGGAGGATTTCTCCCTCATCACTCGAGAGTTCAAGAAGTTCCTCAAGATGAGGAATCAAAGAAAGAGAGACGGCTCCTCCTCCAGGCATCAGAAGAAAAATTATTTTTCTGACAGGTATGCTTCTAGACCGAACAAACATCGCTCTTCTGACATTATTTGCTTTGGGTGCAATAAGCCAGGACACGTCGTGGCCGACTGCTATCAAGGCAAGAGAGAAAAAGGGAAAGAAGAGGAGCACAAATCTTCGAGAGATAAGAAGAAAGAACGGAGCTACATCGCCAAAAGGCCAAAGACACTGAGTGAGTCTGATTCCTCAGACTCCAGTGATGATGAGGAAGCCTACTTCGGGCTGGTGGGTCGCTCCGACTCAGAAGGAGAATGCCCCCCATTTACTGGGAAGGTAAAAGCTCACACTCCTCTCTCCGACTCCGACTCTGATCCTGAGTCTCAGGACGATGAACCTGAGGATAGCCCTTCGGCCCGTGAAGCGGAGCTCCTCGAGAAATATGAGCTTCTGCTCAACACTTTCGAGGAGTGCCGTAAGAGACTGAAGGCTGAGAAGAAGGAAGTGAAATTCCTTAAGGGTGAGTGTGTATCTCTAAGGGAAGAGGTCACTAGCTTGATTTCTCTCTGACAGGAGCACCTCGACCTGACTTCAAAGCATTCAGAGTCTTTAAAGCTCCTTGATCTTAAGCAGGAGGAAGTCGACAAGTTGGAAGAACAACTTGCGGCAGAAAGGAAGATCGTCAAGAGCTTCTCTATGCCAAAAACAGTTCTTCCAGTCGTTGATACCTTCTCTGCTCAGGCCAAAGGAGCTGGCTTGGGGCATATAGGGGTATCTGGTTCCTCATCCAGGAGAAACAGGAACCAGAGGAAGAATAAGGCCGCCAAGAAGGCCTCTGCTGATGAAAAGGGTAAGGCACCTCTTAGTCCTGTTGCGTTCAGAAAGCCTAGCTTTCCTTGCAACCAACATGACTTTGAATCAACCTTTGGTCATCATTTCCGGCCCTCGGTTGCAAAGCCAAAGAGCCGATACGATGGTTGGACCTTTCCCCGGAACTTCGGTGAGAGTGCCCTCAAGGCACCTTATGAGAAAATCCACATGGGAAATTATGGTCAATTCTCTAGCGGCCATAATGGAAAGCAGGCACCAAAAGCCAAGCCTGTTATACAGAAGGTGACGAAGTCATGTGACTGCTGTCACCATGAGGCCTCCACCTCCAGATCCAAAGCCCCAGCTGTACCCACCGTTCCCAGGGTAAGGCAGGAGCCTAGGAAGAGGTACAACAGATTCGACTGTTGGTGCTGTGGCAAAGTCGGTCACTTTGCCGTGGATTGTTGGTTTAATCCAAGGTATGACGAGACTCCCTATGTTAGCAATGCGAGGCAGACCACTCGTAGGGTTAACCAACCGAAGGGGAGTGTGCTAATCAGGAATCTAGGACCCAAGTTCGATGGGGTTCCTAAGGCAAATTAATTCTGTTTTGCAGGACTGTCCAAAGGCCACCAAAACGCCGATCTGGTATTTGGACAGTGGATGCTCCCGGCATATGACTGGGACAAGAAGCCTGCTGCGTGATTACACTCCAGTCGAGAATGGACCCAAAGTCATCTTTGGAGGGTCAGATCGAGGAGTCACCAGAGGTTACGGTATGATTTCCAACGGTATAATCTCTATCACCGACGTGAATTATGTTGAAGGGTTAAACCATAACCTGATCAGTGTAAGTCAGTTATGTGACAAAGGTTATGACGTTAAGTTCTGCAAGGATAAATGTCTGATAATTTCACGTACCTCTTCTGAGACGGTATTATCAGGCATTAGGAGCAGAAATATCTTCTGCTTAGATTTTCTCAGTATAGATTCATCTACCCCCGTATGCCTTGTGGCAACAGGCAGTGCATCTCTTTGTGATCAATGGCACAAGAGATTGGAACATATTAATTTCAAGACAATTAGTATGTTGTTTTCTAAGAACTTAGTAAGGGATGCTCCTAGTATCAAGTGCATCAAAGATAGCCCCTGTCCTGCATGCCAGATGGGCAAACAGACTCGGGCTACCTTTAAGAGCATCGCAGACAAAGACTCTTCCCGATGTCTTTACCTTTTACATATGGGCTTGTTTGGTCCAATGCAAGTTCATAGCTTGGGAGGCAAGTCCTATACGCTAGTGATAGTTGATGATCATTCTCGGTTTACATGGGTGTTCTTTTTAAAACGAAAGTCAGATACGTTTGACATCTTCACTAGCTTTGTCAAGCAGGTTCAGAACGAATTTAACTGCTCAGTGGTCAAAATCAGAAGTGACCATGGAACAGAATTCGAATCTGGTGCTATGACAGAATTTTGTGAAGAACAAGGTATCTTTCATGAGTTTTCCTCCCTGCGCACTCCTCAGCAAAATGGAGTTGCGGAGAGGAGAAATCGAACTCTCATTGAAGCTTGCACGACAATGTTGAAAGACGCTTCTCTCCCGGAATACTTCTGGGCAGAGGCTGTCAATACAGCTTGTCATGTACAAAACCGAGCATTGATCAACAAGAATCATCGTAAGACGCCTTACGAGCTACTGAAAGGCAGGAAACCAACCATGTCCTACTTGAGGATTTTTGGTTGCAGATGCTATGCACTGAATAATGGGAAGTACCCGCGTACTAAATTTGGTGAAAAATGCTTCGAAGGCATATTCATGGGCTATAGTTCCCACAGTCGGGCATATAGGGTCTTCAATAAGAAAACCCTAGTGGTAGAAGAATCAATAAATGTTGTATTTGATGAAGGAAGTTTGCTTAACAGCAATTCTTCCAGTGGTATTCTTGAAGATGCAGGTGCACGACTTGAACAGCTGAGTCTGGATGAGACCGCTAAAGATGACACTCCTAAGTACGTCAAAGTTTCTACCTCCACGTCATCTGAAAATGTTGAAGATCAAAATGGAACAAATCTCTTTGAAGAAGGAGAAGCCCAAGAAGTAGTCGAAGCTCCAGACGCCAGACTTCTAGAGCTCCGACACGTGAGGGATCATCCTAGAGATCAGATCATCGGAGATCCTCGTGTCGGTGTCAGAACTCGAAGAGGTACTATTAACGAAGTATTGCATCTTAGCTTCCTGTCACAGGTTGAGCCAAAGAAGTTCGACGAGGCGAACAAGGATGCGGCATGGATTCTGGCCATGCAAGATGAAGTGACAAATCTGTTTAGCGGCCTTGTTGTCTCATGGAAGACCGGATTTCTGGATATGTGTATAACGGCCTTGTTGTCACAGAACATAGGGAGAGGACAGTCATATACCTCGCCCAGGTCAAGCATGAGAGCCCGCAACCACTTCAACTCACACGTGGTTGACGCCATACTCCGGTATTCGGCTTCGGCACTGGATCTGGAGACAACAGATTGTTTCTTGCTCTTCCAACTCACGAGATTACCTCCAACAAAGGTACAAAAACCTGATGTGGATTTACGATCGCCTTTGTCATCCGCGTAACTTGAATCTGAGTAGGCCTCAACCCTCAGATGACCATTCTTCTGAAAGAGTAACCCTCTGCCCGGTGCTGCTTTGATATACTCTAAAATCTTCAGGGCGGACTGAAGATGGCACTCCCTGGGAGCTTGCATAAACTGACTGACCTTGCCTACAGCATAGGCGATGTCGGGTCTAGTCACCGTGAGATAGATGAGTTTGCCTACCAAACGTCTGTACCTCGTGACATCAGATAGAAGAGGCGAGTCATCCGTCCACGTTTTGTCTTCTCCAATAGCCATGGGAAAACGAGCTGGTTTGGCACCTGTCAATCCTGCTTCTCGTAGAAGATCAAGGGCATACTTCCGTTGAGAGAGAACCAAGGAGTCAAGTTTCCGAGAGATTTCTATCCCCAAAAAGTATTTTGGGGAGCCCATATCCTTCGTGACCAAGTGCTGACGGAGGTGCTTCTTCGTCAAGTCCACCCCATCTCGGTCATCGCCAGTAAGGAGAATATCATCCACATATACGGCCAAAACCACCAGTCCCGAGGCCGTTTTGCGAATGAATAAGGAGTGATCGGCCGAACTCCTTTGAAAGCCGATGGTAGCCACAATACCACTGAATTTGTCAAACCATGCCCGAGGGCTCTGCTTTAGGCCATAAATGGCCTTCTTCAAATGACATACACGTGTCTCCCCCTGAGCAACATACCCAGGAGGTTGCTCCATATAGACGTCCTCCTGAAGATCGCCATAGAGAAAGGCATTCTTCACATCAAGCTGGGAAATGGCCCAAGCCCGGTTAACAGCCACAGAAAAGAGAACCCGGATGGTGCTGAGGCGAGCAACCGGAGAGAAGATATCAAAGTAATCAACGCCGTAAGTCTGAGTGAAGCCCTTGGCCACCAGTCGGGCTTTGTAGCGATCCACAGTGCCGTCGGGGCGAAACTTCACAACGAAGACCCAGCGACAGCCAACCACATCAGTGCCCACGGGAGGAGGAACCAGGGTCCAGGTATCCCGTTCAGTAAGAGTAGCCATCTCCTCATCCATGGCAGACTTCCAATGAGGGAGAGCAAGAGCCTCCTGGTAGGTACGGGGAGTAGAAGTGGCAGAGATAGCCAAGGCAAAACACCTGCGAGAAGGAGAAAGCTGATCATAGGAAACAACAGCCGTGAGCGGGTGTTGAGTACACGCCTGCACCCCTTTGCGAAGGGCAATGGGAACATCCAGGTCAACGGGAGCGTCGGCGATGGGAGCGTCAGCGACCGGAGCGTCCGTGGCGGAGAAGGCTGGCCCGGGACTAGAGAGAGACGGCAGCGGAGAGGAGGGTGGAGGGGTGGGTGGAGAGACGGACTGGGAAGGAGTCGGTGGAGGAGGAGACGAAGGTGGGAAAACGTCGAGAGGTGTGGAAGGAACAGAGATATCAGAAGGAAGAGAAGAGGGAGGAGAGAAATAGGAAGCATTTTCGAAAAAAGTCACATCCGCGGAGACAAACTGCTTGCGGAGAAGGGGGTCAAAGCAGCAATAGCATTTTTGCGTATTTTTGAACAGCCAAAAGATACACAGAAAAATATACACAAGCCGCCGACGTGACCTAGATCGCGATACCTGCTCCGCCGCCGTCGCCTTTGATCGTGGTTCTTCCAGATCTTCCGGCGACAGAAGCTTAGCCAAGCACAACGTCTCACGCGTCTAACCACTCAAAAATGCTATTGCTGCTTTGACCCCCTTCTCCGCAAGCAGTTTGTCTCCGCGGATGTGACTTTTTTCGAAAATGCTTCCTATTTCTCTCCTCCCTCTTCTCTTCCTTCTGATATCTCCGTTCCTTCCACACCTCTCGACGTTTTCCCACCTTCGTCTCCTCCTCCACCGACTCCTTCCCAGTCCGTCTCTCCACCCACCCCTCCACCCTCCTCTCCGCTGCCGTCTCTCTCTAGTCCCGGGCCAGCCTTCTCCGCCACGGACGCTCCGGTCGCTGACGCTCCCGTCGCCGACGCTCCCATTGACCTGGATGTTCCCATTGCCCTTCGCAAAGGGGTGCGGGCGTGTACTCAACACCCGCTCACGGCTGTTGTTTCCTATGATCAGCTTTCTCCTTCTCGCAGGTGTTTTGCCTTGGCTATCTCTGCCACTTCTACTCCCCGTACCTACCAGGAGGCTCTTGCTCTCCCTCATTGGAAGTCTGCCATGGATGAGGAGATGGCTACTCTTACTGAACGGGGTACCTGGACCCTGGTTCCTCCTCCCGTGGGCACTGATGTGGTTGGATGTCGCTGGGTCTTTGTTGTGAAGTTTCGCCCCGACGGCACTGTGGATCGCTACAAAGCCCGACTGGTGGCCAAGGGCTTCACTCAGACTTACGGCGTTGATTACTTTGATACCTTCTCTCCGGTTGCTCGCCTCAGCACCATCCGGGTTCTCTTTTCTGTGGCTGTTAACCGGGCTTGGGCCATTTCCCAGCTTGATGTGAAGAATGCCTTTCTCTATGGCGATCTTCAGGAGGACATCTATATGGAGCAATCTCCTGGGTATGTTGCTCAGGGGGAGACACGTGTATGTCATTTGAAGAAGGCTATTTATGGCCCAAAGCAGAGCCCTCGGGCATGGTTTGACAAATTCAGTGGTATTGTGGCTACCATCGGCTTTCAAAGGAGTTCGGCCGATCACTCCATATTCATTCGCAAAACGGCCTCGAGACTGGTGATTTTGGCCGTATACGTGGATGATATTCTCCTTACTGGCGATGACCGAGATGGGGTGGACTTGACGAAGAAGCACCTCCGTCAGCACTTGGTCACGAAGGATATGGGCTCCCCAAAATACTTTTTGGGGATAGAAATCTCTCGGAAACTTGACTCCTTGGTTCTCTCTCAACGGAAGTATGCCCTTGATCTTCTACGAGAAGCAGGATTGACAGGTGCCAAACCAGCTCGTTTTCCCATGGCTATTGGAGAAGACAAAATGTGGACGGATGACTCTCCTCTTCTATCTGATGTCACGAGGCACAGACGTTTGGTAGGCAAACTCATCTATCTCACGGTGACTAGACCCGACATCGCCTATGCTGTAGGCAAGGTTAGTCAGTTTATGCAAGCTCCCAGGGAGTGCCATCTTCAGTCCGCCCTGAAGATTTTAGAGTATATCAAAGCAGCACCGGGCAGAGGGTTACTCTTTCAGAAGAATGGTCATCTGAGGGTTGAGGCCTACTCAGATTCAAGTTACGCGGATGACAAAGGCGATCGTAAATCCACATCAGGTTTTTGTACCTTTGTTGGAGGTAATCTCGTGAGTTGAAAGAGCAAGAAACAATCTGTTGTCTCCAGATCCAGTGCCGAAGCCGAATACCGGAGTATGGCGTCAACCACGTGTGAGTTGAAGTGGTTGCGGGCTCTCATGCTTGACCTGGGCGAGGTATATGACTGTCCTCTCCCTATGTTCTGTGACAACAAGGCCGCTATACACATATCCAAAAATCCGGTCTTCCATGAGACAACAAGGCCGCTAAACAGATTTGTCACTTCATCTTGCATGGCCAGAATCCATGCCGCATCCTTGTTCGCCTCGTCGAACTTCTTTGGCTCAACCTGTGACAGGAAGCTAAGATGCAATACTTCGTTAATAGTACCTCTTCGAGTTCTGACACCGACACGAGGATCTCCGATGATCTGATCTCTAGGATGATCCCTCACGTGCCGGAGCTCTAGAAGTCTGGCGTCTGGAGCTTCGACTACTTCTTGGGCTTCTCCTTCTTCAAAGAGATTTGTTCCATTTTGATCTTCAACATTTTCAGATGACGTGGAGGTGGAAACTTTGACGTACTTAGGAGTGTCATCTTTAGCGGTCTCATCCAGACTCAGCTGTTCAAGTCGTGCACCTGCATCTTCAAGAATACCACTGGAAGAATTGCTGTTAAGCAAACTTCCTTCATCAAATACGACATTTATTGATTCTTCTACCACTATGGTTTTCTTATTGAAGACCCTATATGCCCGACTGTGGGAACTATAGCCCATGAATATGCCTTCGAAGCATTTTTCACCAAATTTAGTACGCAGGTACTTCCCATTATTCAGTACATAGCATCTGCAACCAAAAATCCTCAAGTAGGACATGGTTGGTTTCCTGCCTTTCAGTAGCTCGTAAGGCGTCTTACGATGATGCTTGTTGATCAATGCTCGGTTTTGTACATGACAAGCTGTATTGACAGCCTCTGCCCAGAAGTATTCCGGGAGAGAAGCGTCTTTCAACATTGTCGTGCAGGCTTCAATGAGAGTTCGATTTCTCCTCTCCGCAACTCCATTTTGCTGAGGAGTGCGCGGGGAGGAAAACTCATGAAAGATACCTTGTTCTTCACAAAATTCTGTCATAGCACTAGATTCGAATTCTGTTCCATGGTCACTTCTGATTTTGACCACTGAGCAGTTAAATTCGTTCTGAACCTGCTTGACAAAGCTAGTGCAGATGTCAAACGTATCTGACTTTCGTTTCAAAAAGAACACCCATGTAAACCGAGAATGATCATCAACTATCACTAGCGTATAGGACTTGCCTCCCAAGCTATGAACTTGCATTGGACCAAACAAGTCCATATGTAAAAGGTAAAGACATCGGGAAGAGTCTTTGTCTGCGATGCTCTTAAAGGTAGCCCGAGTCTGTTTGCCCATCTGGCATGCAGGACAGGGGCTATCTTTGATGCACTTGATACTAGGAGCATCCCTTACTAAGTTCTTAGAAAACAACATACTAATTGTCTTGAAATTAATATGTTCCAATCTCTTGTGCCATTGATCACAAAGAGATGCACTGCCTGTTGCCACAAGGCATACGGGGGTAGATGAATCTATACTGAGAAAATCTAAGCAGAAGATATTTCTGCTCCTAATGCCTGATAATACCGTCTCAGAAGAGGTACGTGAAATTATCAGACATTTATCCTTGCAGAACTTAACGTCATAACCTTTGTCACATAACTGACTTACACTGATCAGGTTATGGTTTAACCCTTCAACATAAGTCACGTCGGTGATAGAGATTATACCGTTGGAAATCATACCGTAACCTCTGGTGACTCCTCGATCTGACCCTCCAAAGATGACTTTGGGTCCATTCTCGACTGGAGTGTAATCACGCAGCAGGCTTCTTATCCCAGTCATATGCCGGGAGCATCCACTGTCCAAATACCAGATCGGCGTTTTGGTGGCCTTTGGACAGTCCTACAAAACAGAATTAATTTGCCTTAGGAACCCAATCGAACTTGGGTCCTAGATTCCTGATTAGCACACTCCCCTTCGGTTGGTTAACCCTACGAGTGGTCTGCCTCGCATTGCTAACATAGGGAGTCTCGTCATACCTTGGATTAAACCAACAATCCACGGCAAAGTGACCGACTTTGCAACAGCACCAAAAGTCGAATCTGTTGTACCTCTTCCTAGGCTCCTGCCTTACCCTGGGAACGGTGGGTACAGCTGGGGCTTTGGATCTGGAGGTGGAGGCCTCATGGTGACAGCAGTCACATGACTTCGTCACCTTCTGTATAACAGGCTTGGCTTTTGGTGCCTGCTTTCCATTATGGCCGCTAGAGAATTGACCATAATTTCCCATGTGTATTTTCTCATAAGGTGCCTTGAGGGCACTCTCACCGAAGTTCCGGGGAAAGGTCCAACCATCGTATCGGCTCTTTGGCTTTGCAACCGAGGGCCGGAAATGATGACCAAAGGTTGATTCAAAGTCATGTTGGTTGCAAGGAAAGCTAGGCTTTCTGAACGCAACAGGACTAAGAGGTGCCTTACCCTTTTCATCAGCAGAGGCCTTCTTGGCGGCCTTATTCTTCCTCTGGTTCCTGTTTCTCCTGGATGAGGAACCAGATACCCCTACATGCCCCAAGCCAGCTCCTTTGGCCTGAGCAGAGAAGGTATCAACGACTGGAAGAACTGTTTTTGGCATAGAGAAGCTCTTGACGATCTTCCTTTCTGCCGCAAGTTGTTCTTCCAACTTGTCGACTTCCTCCTGCTTAAGATCAAGGAGCTTTAAAGACTCTGAATACTTTGAAGTCAGGTCAAGGTGCTCCTGTCGGAGAGAAATCAAGCTAGTGACCTCTTCCCTTAGAGATACACACTCACCCTTAAGGAATTTCACTTCCTTCTTCTCAGCCTTCAGTCTCTTACGGCACTCCTCGAAAGTGTTGAGCAGAAGCTCATATTTCTCGAGGAGCTCCGCTTCACGGGCCGAAGGGCTATCCTCAGGTTCATCGTCCTGAGACTCAGGATCAGAGTCGGAGTCGGAGAGAGGAGTGTGAGCTTTTACCTTCCCAGTAAATGGGGGGCATTCTCCTTCTGAGTCGGAGCGACCCACCAGCCCGAAGTAGGCTTTCTCATCATCACTGGAGTCTGAGGAATCAGACTCACTCAGTGTCTTTGGCCTTTTGGCGATGTAGCTCCGTTCTTTCTTCTTATCTCTCGAAGATTTGTGCTCCTCTTCTTTCCCTTTTTCTCTCTTGCCTTGATAGCAGTCGGCCACGACGTGTCCTGGCTTATTGCACCCAAAGCAAATAATGTCAGAAGAGCGATGTTTGTTCGGTCTAGAAGCATACCTGTCAGAAAAATAATTTTTCTTCTGATGCCTGGAGGAGGAGCCATCTCTCTTTCTTTGATTCCTCATCTTGAGGAACTTCTTGAACTCTCGAGTGATGAGGGAGAAATCCTCCTCCGATAGCTCTGAGCTGGAGGAGCATGGCTCGTAGTCCTCCTCCTCATCCTTTTTCCTGGCACGGTATGAAACCGCACCCTTGCCTTTTCTGGAGTGACTGGCTTTTAGAGCCACAGTCTTTTCTTTGGCTGCAGTCTTCTCTGCTTCTTCTTCTGCTTTCCTGGTGTTCAGCTGAAGCTCATAGGACATCAGCTTCCCAAACAGAATTTGCGGGTCAGTTTCTGCTAGCCTGCCAAACTCTCGGATGGCACAGATCTTTGTGTCTCATTCCTTAGTAAGGGACCTAAGGAATTTGTCATTGAGTTCACCATTAGTGAACACTCTTCCGTATCCTTTGAGGGCATTGACGATCTTGAGGAAGTTCTCGTAGGTGACTCCGATCTCTTCCTTAGGCCCTTGTCTGAAGGCCTCATATTTCTGGTTCAGGAGGGATCTCCAGTCATCCCTCACTTCATCCGTGCCCTCCATTAGGATGATCAGGCACTGCCAGATCTCCTGTGCTGTCCTGCAGTTGCTGAAGTTTTGCATCATAGAGTCATCAACCGCGCTGACCAGAATGTTTCGCGCCTTCATGTTAAGTCCTACTAGCACCATCTCGTCCTTGTCCATTTCAGAAAGTTTCTTTGGCACTTTCCGGGTAGGATCAATGGTGGATGCCTTAGTGGGGACATAAGGTCCCTCCTCCACGATCATGAAGAGTCGAGGATCAACTGCTTCCATGTAGAACCTGATCCTTTCCTTCCAGATAGGAAAGTTGAGCCTGGTGCACACTGGGATCTTGCATGTGTACTTGATCCCGTCCATAGTAGATGTTTGTCTTCTTCTAGACACTAGTGGCAGGATTCAACTCAAGGTGTTAACCTTTTTGATGAGCAACCTCCCTCTGATACCACTTGAAAGTTCACCTAGTGTCCACTATCTTCACCTATGGGGGGGGGGGGATAGGTGATGTGCAGCGTTTTTGGCGTAATTTAAAATGGTACCTGCGCAATAAAAACAAACAGCACAACACACAGAATACGCAAGCAATTTATAGTGGTTCCCCGATTTGGGTACATCCACTTTCCCCCTTCGACCTATCTCCCAACAAGGGACAACTCGGTTTCTTCTCCAACAGGATTGAAATCCAATCCCTGCACTATCGGAAGGAACCCTTCCATACGTGGGAGTCAACACTCGCACAAAATGGGTTGCACCCAACCCTTACAACACGGAACCACCGTTCCTTTACAACAACAATAAAATAGAATGTACAAGAGATACAAACTACGTTTGGAGACAAGGTGTCCCTCTTCGTTGACGACGTGTTCTTGAAGTCCACGAAAAGTCCACAACCCTAGACTCTCTTAGAGAGGATCTCCCCGGAACCGGCGGCGGCAAGAAGGGCGGCGGCTAGGTTCACGGGATCGGCGACGACGACGATGTGCGGCTGCTGTACTTAGGAGATCTAAACTTCGTAGCGAAGCTAGCTATGTCTACCAACGGTCACACGAGGATCGGTCGTCTCGATCGATTCAGACGGGGAAGTTTTTCCCGATCGACAAATCGAGAGACAAGGGATCTCTGGATAGACGCGTGAGACTCAAAGCTAGGCTAAGCTTCTGTCGTCGGAGATCGGGAAGAAACGCGATCAATAGCGGCGACCAACTTGCTCGAGCGACGACGGCGGCGGCGGAGCGGAACTCGCGATTTTAGGGTTTGATCGTGCTCGGCTTCTTTTCTGTGTGTATCTACTGTTCAAAATACCCGTATATATATACTGTAGATACTTTCAATTTGACCGTTGTGGGACCCACAAGAAGAATCCCGAAATCCGGTTCAAAATAGTCGAGCGGCAGAATCCGGTCCAGCAGCTTCCAGAGAAAACGCTAAGTAAGAATCGGCGAGATTCACTAGTGATTCTCGCCGAATCACTTATTGATTCTCAACGAATATTACTTGGTATTCATGATCTGCTCAGCGATGGGTTCGGCGAGAATCACTAGTGATTCTCGCCGAATCTTGCTTGGCACCGTTTTGAGGTAGCCGGAAAGAGTCGGCGAGAATCACTAATGATTCTCGACGATTCGGCGAGAATCACCAAGTGATTCTCGCCGAATTGTACTTAGACGAATTTTCGTCTTTCCACCCATGTTGTGCTCCTTGACCCATCTTTGCTCCTTGTCTGCTCCTGCAAGATCACAGCCCTGTACTTGAAAGTAAGTGCACTCCAATAGAGAGAGTACACGTAGGCCAACACACTGATCTGCTCAACGAGGGATTACGTCGTGCAGACCCGTGTATATTGACCTACTGCACCCTGACATTGGTGTGCACTTAGCGTGGAATAACTGCAAGTACAACTTGAAAGATTTTATCAAATACATTGTCTATTGACCTTAGCTTGTCCAGGGGCTTCTTCAAATCAGGTACATTGTGGATACAATACCCAACAGGTAGATAGACAATGTATTTGATAAAATCTTTCTAGTTGTGCTTGTAGTTATTCCATGCTAAGTGCACACCAATGTCAGGGTGTAGTAGGTCAATATACACGAGTCTGCACGACGTAATCCCTCGTTGAGCAGATCAGTGTGTTGGCCTACGTGTACTCTCTCTATTGGAGTGTACTTATTTTCAAGTACAGGGCTGTGATAATGCAAGAGCAGACAAGGAGCAAGGATGGGTCAAGGAGCAGCTCATAGGCGGAAAGACGAAAAATCATCCAAGTATTATTCGACGAGAATCACCAAGTGATTCTCGCCGATTCGGGGAGAATCACTAGTGATTCTCGCCGAATCGTCGAGAATCACTAGTTGATTCTCGCCATCTCTTTCCAGCTACCTCAGAGCGTGCAAACAAGTCTACATCGACGAGAATCACCTTTGATTCTTGCCGAATCGACGAGAATCACCTTTGATTCTCGCCGAATCGGCGAGAATCACCTTCGATTCCCGCCGATTTTGCCTTAGGCGATTTTCTGGATACCGCTGGACCGGACTCTGCCTCTTGCACTGTTTTGAACCAGGCTTGGGGTTTCTTCTGGTGGGACCCACAACGGTCATAAAGGAGTATTCCAGTGTATAAATACACGCGTATTTTTGAACAGCCAAAAGATACACAGAAAAATATACACAAGCCGCCGACGTGACCTAGATCGCGATACCTGCTCCGCCGCCGTCGCCGCTCGTGCTAGTTGTTCGCCGCCTTTGATCGTGGTTCTTCCAGATCTTCCGGCGACAGAAGCTTAGCCAAGCACAGCGTCTCACGCGTCTAACCAGAGATCCTTTGTCTCTTGATTCGTTGATCGGGAAAACCTTCCCCTTCCGAATCGATCGAGACGATCGATCCTAGTGTGACCGTTGATAGACCTTGCTAGCTTTGCTACGAAGATTGAATCTCCAAAGTACAGCAGCCGCACACCGTTGTCGCCGCCGATCCCGAGAACCGAGCCGCTGCCCCTCTTGCCGCCGCTGGTTTCGGGGAGATTCTCTCCAAGAGAGATCTAGGGTTGTGGACTCTTCGTTGACTTCAAGAACACGTCATCGAACGAAGAGGGACACCGTAGTCTCCAAAAGTTGTTTGTATTTCTTGTACATTCTAGTTTCATTTTTGTTGTAAAGGAACGTTGGTTCCTAGTTGTAAGGGTTGTGTGCAACCCGTGTTGTGTGAGTGTTGTCTCCTACGTGTGGAAGGGTTCCTTCCGATAGTGCAAGGATTGGATTTCAATCCTGTTGGTGAAGTGACCGAGTCATCCCTTGTTGGGAGATAGGTCGAAGGGGGAAAGTGGATGTACCCAAATCGGGGAACCACTATAAATTGCTTGTGTCTTTTCCTTGCTGTGCTGTTTTGTTTTATTGTGCAGGTACAATTTTAATTCCGCAAAAACACTGCAAGTCACCTATTCCCCCCCCCCCCCATAGGTGAAGGTAGTTGACACTAGGTGGACTTTCAAGCACTCTACTCCAGTTTTCTATCCCAAGTAGAGCCAAAGAAGTTTGAAGAAGCCATCCTATACCCTTATTGGATTGAGGCAATGCAAGAAGAGCTGAATCAGTTCAAGAGATGCAAAGTCTGGGAACTTGTTCCTAAACCAAAAGACCACAACATAATTGGGACTAAGTGGATCTTTAGGAACAAGATGGATGAACATGGAGTGATTATTAAGAACAAAGCAAGACTGGTTGCTAAGGGATATAGACAGGAAGAAGGTATTGACTTTGATCAAACCTTTGATCCAGTAGCCAGACTGGAAGCCATAAGGATATTCCTGGCCTATGCAACCTATCAAGGATTTAAAGTTTACCAAATGGATGTTAAGTCAGCCTTTCTGAATGGTAATCTGAAAGAAGAGGTTTATGTGGAACAGCCATCAGGTTTTGTTGATTCAACTCAACCTAATTATGTCTATAGACTTAGGAAGGCTTTGTATGGGTTAAAACAAGCCCCTAGGGCTTGGTATGAAACCCTGTCTAGTTTCCTCATTGAGAATAAATTCACAAGGGGGAAAATAGGCAAGACTCTATTCCTTAGGGAATCCAGAGGCAAGAGAATACTAGTCCAAATATATGTAGATGACATCATATTTGGGTCTACTGAAAGTAGTCTTTGCAAAAAGTTTACAAAACTAATGCAAGGACAATTTGAGATGAGAAGTATGGGGGAACTTAAGTTCTTCTTGGGTCTCCAAGTTAGACAGACTGAGAATGGTTTATCCATATGCCAGTCTAAGTTCACCCTAGAACTGATAAGGAAGTATGATATGGATTCATCCAGTACCATGAAGACTCCTATGGGGTCAAGTATGTCTCTTAGCAAAGATGATGCAGGGAAACCTGTAGATGAGACTTTGTATAGAGGGATAGTTGACTCCCTACTCTATTTGACTGCAAGTAGACCAGATATCATGTATGCTACATATGTCTGTGCTAGGTACCAAGCATGCCCTAAAGAGTCTTATTTGACAGCAGTCAAAAGGATACTGAGATATCTAAAGGGCACTCCTTATCTAGGCCTTTGGTACCCTAGGAATGAAGACTTTGAACTGACAGGTTATTCAGATGCAGATTTTGCAGGCTGCAAAGAAGATAGGAAGAGTACAACTGGTACCTGTCAATTCCTAGGAGGAAGATTGATTTCATGGAGTAGCAACAAAACAAACAAGTGTGGCTATCTCCACTGCAGAATCAGAATATGTGGCTGCAGGAAGTTGCTGTGCTCAACTTCTATGGATACAACATCAACTTGAGGATTATAGTATTCAGGTAAGTAGAACACAACTATTTTGTGATTCTACTAGTGCTATATCTATTGCAAACAATCCTGTTTCCCATAGTAGAACTAAACACATTGAAATAAAATATCATTTTCTAAGGGAACATGTAGAAAAAGAAGATTTTTCACTGGAGTATGTTAATACAGATAATAAACTAGCTGACATGTATACTAAGCCTTTAGAAGAAACCAAATTCAATAGGTTTAAAATTGAATTAGGTATGATAAACTTAGAATAAGTTTACAGAAATGGCTAAGTAAAATAGTGTCGACACACAGAGTTGTCTGTGTCGAGATAGAGAATTTGTGTCGACACTTCAGAGAAAAGGTGTCGACACATCTAGGAAGTTGGTGTCGACACTTCAGAGAATTAGTGTCGACACATGATAAGTAGGTGTCAAAACATCCAAGGTGGTGTTGACACTTAGGCTTTACTCAGAATTAGTGAAGTAAAATCTCGACTAAGTGTCGAGCTAAGTGGTGTCGACACATAAACAAGTGTCGACACATATATTCTGTCGACTATACTTGTGTCGACACATTGTTGTCGAGACATTATAAGTCTGTGTCGACACTTTTCAACAGTGTCGACACAATTTGAGTTTGTTGACGCGCCCTTTCATCTTCAACTCTAGAAAGGTATAAATAGGGTTTCAACATTGTCTGTCGACACGCTCACCAAAGTTTCGAGACCAAACTTGTGTGTCGACACCTCTCTTCTCTCAATTCAAATTCTTCAAACCCTAATGACGCCCAAGCTCGAAGAGAACGTGAACGAAGTCTATGAACTGGTGCGGCATGCGTTTGATGATGCAGAACCAGAGATCAAGGATGTGGTAACCCTAGTTGCAAACTCTGGATTAGATTTTCTTGTTTCAGAGCCGACCAAGATATGGAAGAAAGAGGTCCTGGAATTCTTGAATGGAGCTAAAATAGATGAATCTGGACTCAAGATAAAGTGTAGGGTTCATGGAGAAAAGGTGAAGATCACATCTAAGAGTTTAAGAAAGGTACTAAACCTACCAAGGACTAAGGAAGAAGCTGAAGTTTCTGCTTCCAAGACCAGAGAAACTCTAACATGGTGTGGACTGGATTCCAAGATGAAAATTGGATCAGTATTCAATAGAAAGGGGATGAACAGCCAAGGAAAATTTCTCTCTGAAATTGTTGGCAAGGTGATCCTGTGCAAGTCTGGAGGACATGATAGGATTTCAGCATATATGTTCAGTCTTATGACAAGGTTAATCTTCCAACTAAACACTGATTGGTCTGGAGTTGTGTTTGAGAAGATTAAGGAGAGCCTGAAGAAGCCCAATTTGGGTAGGATTCTTAGTCTATACCTAGCTGGTAGTATACCAGAGGTAATGACTCAAGCTGCAGGGTCAAAGATCAATCACATGAGGAAGATGGACATGAGGATCTTCTCAAGGTGGGATAGGGTCTTGATCAAGGAATTGCCAACACCTGAGAAGGTAACACCCCAAAAGAAGAAGAAGAAGATAGCCCCAGTGGCTCAAGAATCATCTAGTAGCTCTGAAGAGCATGTTGTCTTTACACTAGATGATGAACAAGAAACTGAAACTGTTGGCAAGTCTCCAGATAGACAAGTAGCTGCAGATAGGCAGGGGGAGCTACCACTGGATAGCCCTCTTCACCAGGATTCTATCCAGGGGGAGTCTCTAGTGGTTGAAGAGCCAACTCCTCTAGAAAGTGAAAGAGCTACACAAACCATACTTGAGGTAATAACTGAAATAAACCAATTAGATTTCTCTATTGAGAATGCAGTTATAACAGACACATTATCTATTGCAAATCAGCAACCTCAGGTTCCTAGTCAACCCCAAGATGTTGTCATGGAGGACACATCTGTTGCAGCTCAAGTAGTGTCTGATCAAGTAGTTGATGAGATCAGGAATTCTCCACCCCCTCATCAACAAGAGTTTACTTTGGAAGAACTTTTCCCTGATCTTCTCCAAACAGACTTTGAGAATGAAAGTGCTGCTGCTGAGGGGGAGAAGGCCCAAGTTGAGGGGGAGCAAGTGGAGATTCTAGAAGAAACTGCAAAGAAAGAGCCTGAGAAGCCAAAGGATGTTGAGTAGCTACCTAGGGAGAGGGTAGAAATAGCCAGTACATCTGCTTCTGAGGATGAGGAGGCTGCCAGAGCCAAAAAGAGGAAATTCCAAGTATTTAAGAGAAGAAGCCAAACTTATAAAAAGGCTTTACAAACCATTGCCCCACAGCCTACACCACAGCCAGCACCATCTGTAGATTACAGTTCTCTGATGGTTGCAATGCAAATAAAGCTTGATGAGCAAAGGAAAGCAATAGAAACATATATGGATGAGGGACATAAGTCTTTACAATTTGATCTGGCCCAAGACATTAAGTCTATTAGATTTGAAGATGAATCTAAATAAGAAGGAGATGACTGACTGCTTCCACAAGGGAGGGAATACAGTAGTCTATCTAGCTACTCATTAGGAGAAAATCAAAGCTCAAGTGGATGACATTGCACTGAAGCAAGGATATGTTCTGGAGAACCAGCTCAGAATGAATGACAATTTGACTGCTTCCCACAATGCCATAGTTACAGAGATGAAGAATATAGCTGCAGTGCAGACTACAGCTAATGCTACAGCTAAAGCAGACTTTGATAAAGCATTCTAAGAGGGAATAACTGCTGTTAAGACTGCAATACAAGACTCTCAGAAGATAATAACTAACAAACTCCAAAAGTTGAAACCTTACTTTAAGGATGGAGTAAACTATTTGGATGCACAAATAAGATTTCAGAAAGATGATTTGAGGGATCACATGGTTAGAGAAGTCATAAAGGGGGAGAGGGTGTTAGTCAAAGCCAGCTCTGATCATGCAAAATGGATTTCCAATTCCATCAGAGCCACCCTTGGATATCCTCCATTGTGTGATGATGATAATGTTGCAGAGTCTGGGATAAATCCTGCATATCTAGGAGGGGAGCAACCTGAAGTGGCTCAAGTAATCTACCCTCCTCCAGACTTTGATATGATACATGCTGATATGCAATCCATGTATAGCCCTCCTGAGGGAATTGAGAAGCTCATCCTAGAAAAAGTGGTTCAGCCAGTATCAGAGGCCATATTGAAAGAACAAGAAGCTTTGTTGCTGAAAGAACAAGAGACTAAATTGTCTAAGAAGAGGTTCAGAGAGCAAGCTGAACAAAGGCCTGATTTTGAACAGTGGAGCCCCACTTCAAGGAATATTATCTTAACTGCATGGAAGGCTGCCAAAGATAATATTCAAGATAGAAACAAGTGGTTTTCTGAACTGGAGTGGAGGAAGCATGAGACCAGACAAGAAGCCATTGTGCAGTATAGAAGAAAGGCTAAGATGGGAAAGCTACCTCCTACTGCCCAGGAGCCTAGCAAGTACTTTCCCAAGCCTTATCATTACTTTGAGAGGCAAAAGATCAAGGCTGAAGAGCAGACAAAGAAGGATCTTAAAGGCAAGAAGCTTGCTGCTACTGAAGATGCTGAAGCCCCTGTGCAAGCAAAGATATAGTCTGGGAAGGGCATAGTTATCAAGGAGACTGAGCAAAAATAGAATAGCATTATCTTAAGTTTACTATGTAATCACTTGTATTAAAACACTCTGTAAACTTTTGTATAATGAATATGACAAAGTTGTTAGAACAATATGATGTGTGAAAAATCTATTACATATTTGTTCTGAGATATATGTGTGTACATGTTTTGTTTAATACATGTTTATGTACTTTCCCTGATTGCATAATCCTGTTTTAAATCATGCTATGATTTTATTCTCTATGGTGTATATCATTGACTAAGAGTTATGACTTCTCCAAATAGGGGGAGATTGTTGGGTACATTGGTTTAAATGTACCTGATTTGAAGAAGCCTCACCCTACTCAATGATATACATCAAAATGTATTTGATGTATTTTGAGTTTAGTTGTGCAGGTCAAGTATTCACAGGGAAAGCTGAAAAGTTTCTAAGTCCATGTGTCGACACCCAGAAGGAAAGTGTCGACACTTAAGAAGACTTGTGTCGACACCCAGGCAAGCAGTGTCGACACTTGGAGTAATTGTGTCGACACCAGGGATGCAGAGTCGACACCAGACAGAAAGTGTCCACACATACAGGTTGTGTCGACACTCAATGAAGAAAAGTCCAGTGAAGCTGTGTCGACACTTAACAGCAGTGTCGACACCTAGAGGAACTTTGTCTACATCAGAAAGTGTCGACACTTGGAGGCTGTGTCGACACTCAGCAATTTTCAACAGAGTCTAAGTATAAGTGTCGACATAATGAAGAATGTGTCGACACACAGCAGAAGACTTAACACATGAAGAAAGAGTCGACAAAATAAAGAAAGTGTCGACACTCAGCAGAAGACTCAACACATGAAGAAAGTGTCGACACAATGAAGAATGTGTCGACACACAGCAGAAGACTCAATACATGAAGAAAGTGTCGACACTAGGAGGCTGTGTCGACACTCAGCAAAGTTCAACAAAAATTCTAAGTACAAGTGTCGACACAAAGGAGATGTGTCGACACTCAGCCAAAGTCTCAACAAAGAAGAATGTGTCGACACAAGGAGCTGTGTCGACACTCAGCAAGTATCAACACTGAAGGCATGTGTCGACACCAAGAAGATGTGTCGATACTGAACAAGTTCAACACAAGAAGATGTGTCGACACAAAGGAGTTGTGTCGACACTTACAAGAATTCAACTAAGTACTGAAGAACAAGAAGTTGTGTCGACACACAATATCAGTGTCGACACATGATGAAGAAGTAGTGTCGAGATATAAATTCTACAACACAAGGAGTTGTGTCGACACCTTGAAGGCTTGTGTCGACACTTAGTCTACTTGTGTCGACACTTAGTCTATAAGTGTCGACACTTAAAGATAGACTGTCTCGACACTTTCAGACAGTTACAGATATTTCAAGAAGTGACTGGATGACATGACAGCTGCCATTCCAGCCGGTCTACTGCAACTGTCAGAGATGTCAGAAAGCCGTTAGAAACCGGATCAGCCGGTCACCATGAAGAAGGCCTATATAAAGGCTTATACTGTCAACAGAAAGAGATGATCAACACATCAAAGTAATTCACACAAGATCTAGCTATTCATTGAAGAATCAATTCAAGTGAAGATCTAAGAAGTTGGAGAGAGAGAGCTCCTTCCAAGAAGACAGCCGTTGGAACCAGGCTGTAAAGAAGGGTTCAGACCTAGTTCTGAATCTTAAGTTGCAGTGATTGAAGATCAGCTGCAGAGAATCAATCCTATTGTGTTCTACATTTAAGAAGCTTTGAAGAAAGCCAAGTGTGGTTGATCTCAGCAGAGTTCTTCCAAGAACTCATCAAGAACCTGTCAACTCTTCTCTCTATTCAGAGTTGTAGGTATATACACTTTGTATTCTATATTTCTTGTAGGATCCTTAGGGATCTGAGTTGTAAGCCTGCAATTATAAAGGCTGAGTGGTAGGGCCTGTGTGCCTGAGTGTAGGAGATCTATTTCTCTGAGTGTAGGCCTGTTGTGGCTGAGTGTAGGCCTTGTGGCTGAGTGTAGGTCTTTGGCGAAGACTGAGTTGTAGGGCCTTGGGCCTGAGCTGTAGGAACCTGTTTGAGGTTCTGAGTGTAAGATCTGAGGATCTGAGATAGTGGAGGAGTTTGGCCGAATCTAGTACACTACTAGATAGGCGAAGGGGGAAAGTGGATGTACACAAACCTTGGGGAACCACTATAAATCTGTGTGTTCACTGTGTGTATGTTTGATTCTGTGATTGCTGATTGATTTCTGTGAAGTAGTAATTATAACTCTATGATATAATCTGCAATCTGCCTAAAAAGTTTAAAAAGATTTAGTCACCTATTCACCCCCCTCTAGGTGATTAGGTACAATTTCTTTCATGCGGCTTGTCAACTCTGTTTCAACTTTTCCAACTTCAATAACCTGTCCGCCGGCTTCAGGCGGGTAGGGGGTGTTCCTCAGTTCAGCTTCAACAGGAGACGAATAACGGTGTGTTCACGCGGCCTCACGGCTTCGGCGGACTCCGTGGCTATTCGGCAGATTGCAGCTTAAGATCGGGCGATCTCAGCAGACTCGGCGACCTCGGCGACCTCGGCGACCTCGGCGACCTCGGCGACCTCGGCGGTCTCGGCGGACTCCGGTGCTGTCCGCCCGACTTGTTTTTGGTGCTTTCTATTTACAGCTGTTATACTAGCGAAATCATGTCTCGCTATGTATGCCTCGTGTTGTAAAGAAGTGAATGAATAAAAGATTTTCTTGTGCTTCCATTGTTTGTTGGGATTAACCTTTGTTCCTTGGTTTTCTGCTGGTTCAACGTGAGAACTGGGTAGTTCCGAAGATATTAATTTGGCGTTTGGGCTACCTTGCTGACCACGTTGAGAAAATTTTAACATGGTATCAGAGGGAGGTTCAGTTGCGTGAGCGGAAGTCAACCAGTGTTGTTACTCAGTGATTGAGTGGTGATCAACCTGTGTTGTTGCTCGGAGCTTCTGAAAGGTTGCCAACAGGTGTTGCAATGGAAGGGAGCTTTGCAAGAGGTCTGGGCATTGAACTCTTAACGCCGACTAACTTTAAGAAGTGGAAGTCGTGCATGAAGAGTTTTCTTCTTGGCGAGGAGCTGTGGGAAGTCGTCGGTGGTGACGACAGACAGGAAGTCACGGCTGCGTTCGGTACTGCTGAGCAGGTTAGGCTCTAGAGAAGAACAATTGTTAAGGCGGAGTTCATTCTGAAGAGGGCCATGTCTCCGGAACTGTTTGATCACATCGTTGGATGTGAGTGGGCTGCTGATATTTGGACAACTATTGATGAGTTGTTCAATAGGAAGAATGTGGCGCGGCTTCAGTTCCTTTAGAATGAGTTGGCCAGGGCAACTCAGGGAGACCTTTCCATCTCCAAGTACTTCTTAAAGATGAAGAGCTTGTGTGCTGAGCTGTCGGCACTAGATCCTGATGAGCCGATCTCTGAGGCGAAGATGAAAAGGCACATTATCCGCGGCTTGCGGAAGGAGTATGTGGCCTTTGTAACATCTGTTCAAGGGTGGGCTACTCAGCCGTCTTTGCTGGAGTTGGAGAATCTGCTTGCATCGCAGGAAAGCTTGGCAAGGCAGATGGCTGGAGTGAACCTGAATCAGGAAGGCAGTGAAGCTCTCTTCTCAGGCAAGAAGAAAGGATGGGAAGGGAAGAAGAAGAAGAAGGTGCAGGTCGTTGGTGAGAAGGAGACTTCAACTTCATATCAGCCGGAGAGGAGCAATGCTCCTAAGGACTGGAAGAAGAACCTGAAGTGCTACCGGTGTCATCAGCGAGGGCACTTCATGCGGGACTGCAAGGTCAAACTGCAGCCTGGGCATGCTGCGGGAAAGGAGGAAGCTTGCTCGAGAAGTGAAGAAGCAGAATGGGGCGGTGCTTTTATGACGGGCACTTGTGTCCGGGCCTTGTCTGCTGAGGACTTCAACGGCGAGTGGATCGTAGACTCCGGATGTGGTCATCACCTCACCGGAGACAAATCGAAGTTCACCTCCATGCAGGCTTACTCAGGTAATGAAGCTATTATCACTGCTGATAATACTGTTTATGCAGTAAAGAAAGAGGGGGTCGTGTCTTTGGGTAGTGATCCGGGGCCACTCACGTTAAGGAGTGTGTATCACATGCCGGGCATGAAGAAAAACCTCTTCTCGGTGACCAATGAGGTGGACACTAGTTATCACGTTCTGTTTGAGCCAACAGACGTGAGGTTCCTTCGCAACGTATCAGCGGTGAAGGCTGATGTTGCTCATGTTGGGAGGAGAGTGAAGAACTTGTTTGTTCTTGCCACCAATTCTTATGTTGATCGTATGAGGGCCAATGATAGCGCTGCTATCTGGCATGAGAGGCTGGGGCATGTTGGCATGGACAAGCTGAAGGCGATGACGAGTAGAAGTCTGGTGAAGGGGTTGCCTAAGTTATCCTCCTTTGGTGATGGGCATGTTTGCGCGGGCTGTCAATACGGTAAGGCACATCTCCTTCCGTTTGATAATTCACAAACAAGGAGCAATAAACCATTGGAGTGCATTCATGGCGACCTGATGGGACCGACGGTTACTGCCAGCCTTGGTGGAAGTAGATACATGCTTGTCTTGGTTGATGACTACTCAAGGTATACTTGGGTGTACTTCTTAAAGGAGAAGTCGGAAGCCTTCCGTTTGTTTGTGGAGTTCAAGGAGTTGGTAGAAGGCCGGCTTAGTTTGCGGATTAAGAAGCTTAGAACTGATAACGGGGGTGAGTTTGTCTCCTCCGAGTTTTCTAACTTCTGTAGGAAGCACGAGATCCAACGGGAGCTTACTTGTGCTCACACTCCACAACAAAATGGGGTAGCGGAGCGGAAGATCCATCATCTGACGGAGACCTGCAAATGCTGGCTTCATGCGAAAGATATCCCAAGGTCCTTTTGGGCGGAGGGTATGTCTTGTGCTGCTTACGTCATCAACCGGATGCCACTCAGCCCTATCAACATGAGGACTCTTCTTGAGCTGTTGCTGAAGGAGAAGCCGAGTGTGGGATACCTTCGGGTGTTCGGTTCAACTTGCTACGTGTATGTCCCGGATGCTTCACGGACAAAGCTGGATGCGAAGGCAAGGAAGCTTGTCTTTGTTGGCTACGATGAGCGGAAGAAGGGATGGAAATGCATGGACCCTGTGACGAAGAAGTTCGTGGTGTCAAGAGACGTTGTCTTTGACGAGCTGACGTCATATGGAGGTGGCTCGGTTGAGCTAACCGGAAGTAGCAAGGTTGATGAAGCACCGGTGGCGGCTGCTGAAGGCTTGGAAGAGGAGCTTACTGTTTCACCAGCAGCTCCTGTTGCTTCTAACTCCGAGGCTGAGCCTTCTGGCTCAGGAAGCAGGGGGAGCACTGCTCAATGCTTGCCCCAAGTAGGAGTTGAGCCCAAAGAAGCAACGGAAGCAGTGAGCAAGGAGCCGACCCTTCAGAGATTGAAGAGGGTGGTTAAGCCACCGGCTCGGTACTGTGATGGGAATGCAGCGAGCTTTGTCTCCTGCTTCTTTACAGGTCCTCTGGATGAGCGAGAGCCTGCAAACTTCAACGAGGCCACTGGAGTGAAGGAGTGGGAAGGTGCCATGAAGGAAGAGATTGATGCTCTGAAGAAGAATGAAACTTGGGACCTTGTGCCCAAGGTTGATGGCATTACTCCGGTTACTTGCAAGTGGGTGTATAAGTTGAAGAAGAAGGCTGATGGGAGCATTGATAGGTTCAAGGCTTGCCTGGTCGCTAGAGGATTCTCACAGAAGTATGGAGAAGACTATGAGGAGACATTCAGTCCAGTTGCGAAGATGACTTCAGTAAGAGTGGTGATCGCCTTGGCTGCTAGCAAGGGATGGAGGTTGTGGCAACTCGATGTGAAGAATGCCTTTCTTTACAGAGAGATTGACAAGGACATCTTCATGGATCAGCCGCTTGGTTTTGTATCTGAAAAGCATCCGGACTATGTCTGTAAACTCAGGAAGGCTCTCTATGGGTTGAAGCAAGCTCCTAAAGCGTAGTATGGGAAGATTGCAGAGTACTTGCAATTCTGTGGATACCTTGCTTCCAACTCGGATTCAAGCTTGTTCGTCAAGAAGAAGGGAGATTTACAAGTCTTGGTCCTGCTGTATGTGGATGCCATGATCATCACAGGGAATTCGGAGGGGGAAGTAGCAAGGCTCAGGGCTGAGCTTGCTATACGCTTCGAGATGAAAGACTTGGGAGAGTTGCATCACTTTCTCGGTCTTGAAGTGGAGAGGAAGGAGTGCGGGGTTCTAATTTGCCAGAAAGGGTATGCTGATCACATTGTGAAGCGGTTCGGCATGGGCGAAGTGAAGAAGTGCTCTACTCCACTGGAACCTGGGCTGAAGCTTCGACGAGATGAGGGAAGGGTTCTTCATGATCCCTTGGTGTTCAGGGCTCTTGTTGGGAGCTTGATTTACCTGACGATTACAAGGCCAGACATTGCTTATGCTGTTGGCCGAGTAAGTCGGTATATGGCTGAACCAAGGCAATCTCATCTAGTGGCGGCGAAGGGAATTCTGAAGTATGTCAAGGTGACTTCTGACATGGGACTCCTCTATAGAAGGGACTCGGAGTTTGCGTTGCTCGGGTACACGGATGCTGACTATGGTGGTGATTCAGATGATCGGAGGACCACTTCAGGTTATGTGTTCACTTGCGGTTCAGCTAGAATCTCGTGGTGTAGCAAGAAGCAGGACTCAGTGTCGGTTTCAACCACGGAGGCGGAGTATAAGGCTTCGGCCTTGGCTGCTCGGGAAGTCGTTTGGTTGAGGAGGCTTATAGAGGATGTTCATGAAGAAGTGAAAGAGCCTACTTTACTCCGGGGTGACAATGAGAGTGCTCTCAAACTGGTTAACAATCCAGTGTGTCACGCCAGGACCAAGCATATAGAGATTGATCACCACTTCATCCGGGAGAAGGTGTTGGAGGGGTCTCTGCTGGTCGGGCATGTTCGGAGTGAAGATAATCTTGCTGACATCTTCACGAAGCCACTGTCGAAGGGGCCCTTTGAGCGCTTGCGCAGCTTGCTGGGCTTGGTCACCACTTCCCACTTCAAGGGGGAGTGTTGAATTTTGTGAAGTGGAAGTGGTTGACGGGACAGGCCGGGCGGCCTGGGCGGACAGCTTTGGCGGACTAGGCGGACTGGGCGGACTGTGATGTGCGGCCTGGTGGGAGGTCTAGTGAAAAGCCAGCTGTTCTTCTGAGCGAGTTGCACGGGTGAAGTCCGCGGACTATGCGGTCTGGTATCTGCGGATAAGGCGTTGGCTGATTGGTTTTAGCCAAGGAGCGGCCGGAGCGGATAGAGGCTTGCGGACTGGTGCTTTGCTCAGTGGCCGCGGTGCAAGCTTGTGCTGAGAGGCAGTTTGGCTCATGTCCGCGGTATAGGCTGTTGCGGACTGGGCTTAGAGCTTGGCTGAGGCCTTGTCGAGCTCTGGTGGTACAGCAGGTGCTTTGCTGTGGAGGTCATTGGCGGACTGGTTTTGGAGTCCGGGAGGAGGCTGCTGCGATGGGGCAGGAGTGCGAGGAGCTTGCGGACTGCTGGCGGTCTGTGCTACGGTGTTTGGCGGACGGGTGTTTGAGTCTGCCATGCTCGCATTGGCCTTTGATGGCTTTTGGACTTGGTCACACTCTGTGCCAAGACCATGGTGTCCGCCGTATCCGCCAAGTCCGCTGTGACCGGGCGGACTGTTGCTATCTGCCTTTGGTCGTGGACTTGTGGCGGATTGAGGTGTGAGTCTTGCGGACTGCCTTGGGTTTGTGCGGACTGCCATTGAAGGGGATTTGCTGTCCTACAGTGGTCAGAGGCTTTGCGGGCTGATGCCTTGTCCGCATTGCTTTGGCAGACTGGAGAGGGTTCGCCAATGTTGCCTTGCTCCTGGCGGTTTTCCTTGGTATCCGGCTAAGTCCTTGCGGACTCGGCGGACGGTGTTTTGCTATCGCGTGGGCTAGGGCGGTGTCGCTATCTCTAGGGCGATGACCACACTCCTCACCTCGCCTATAAATAGGACCCCCTGACACATCTACAGTAAATTGAGTGAACAGTAAGTTGGGTTAGGCAAGGAGCTGCGGTCTCAGTTTGTCTGTCCGCGTGGATTGATTCAGTGCTGACGTTTGCTGTGTGCAGGTCGCGCGGGTAGCTTCAAGGAGCCAGGAGTTTGGCTTTGACTTGGAAGTTGTGCGGTCTCTGCGGATTCAGCAGGAGGTCGCTCTGCGGCTTGTCAACTCTGTTTCAACTTTGCCAGCTTTAATAACCTGTCCACCGGCTTCAGGCGGGTAGGGGGTGTTCCTCAGTTCAGCTTCAGCAGGAGACGAATAACGGTGTGTCCGCGCGGCCTCGTGGCTTCGGCGGACTCCGTGGCTATTCGGCGGATTGCGGCTTAAGATCGGGCGATCTCAGCGGACTCGGCGACCTCGGCGGACTCCGGTGCTGTCCGCCCGGCTTGTTTTTGGTGCTTTCTGTTTACAGCTGTTATACTAGCGAAATCATGTCTCGCTATGTATGCCTCGTGTTGTAAATAAGTGAATGAATAAAAGATCTTCTTGTGCTTCCATTGTTTGTTGGGATTAACCTTTGTTCCTTGGTTTTCCGCTGGTTCAACGTGAGAACTGGGTAGTTCCGAAGATATTAATTTGGCGTTTGGGCTACCTTGCTGACCACGTTGAGAAAATTTTAACAGGGGAGGAGCGACCACTCTCCTGGGCCGCGCGCCGGAGACCGAGGGCGATGGCGGCCGGGCGGCCGACAAAGGGGCGGCCCGGGAGGCCACCCTCCTCGGCCGTGCTGGCGGCCGAGCGAGAGGGAGGCCCGGGCCACCGCCCCCTTGGTCGCTCTGGCGTCCGAGCCAGGGGGACCCGGGCGGCTGTCCCCTCGGAGACCCCGGCGGCTGGGCGAGGAGGCGGCCCTAGCGGTGGCCCTCCTCAGCCGTATCGGCGGCCGAGCGAGAGGGAGGCCCGGGCGGCCGCCCCCTTGGTCGCTCCGGTGGCCGAGCCGGGGGGGGGGGGGGGGGAGGGGGCGTCCCCTCGCCCCCCCACCCCCCCAACGGTCGGTCGAGGGGGCGGCCCGGTCGACGGCTCCCTTGGCCGCCTCAGCGGCCCGAGCGGTCGCCCTCTTGGTCGCATCGGCAGCCGCGCAAGGGGCGCCCCGGGCGGCCGCTGTAAGACCCTCTTTTTTCTTTTTAAAACATCGGGGTCTTAGGCCCAGAACCGCCGCTTTGCGGTGACACCTTCGCACCCGGGAAGGTCATCACTACAAAATGCCGATCCTGCCGGCCAAATTGATCACAACTGTAGCAAAATAGTAAAGCAAGTCCACAGAAATCACATATATATGTAAATAATCTCCACAAAGGGAGTGTCCACAGATACACAGAAATATAAGATATTGGGCTCATGCCCAGTACATCATGTCCTCACTACAAATCTCTCAACGCGGAAGCAAACTAATATAACTACTAGTAGCGATCAGGACTCACAGTCCCTGCCGTCTGAACTCCGGAACTAGACTGCCTGATCTCCAAGCGTGCCGACCTCTGGGGCTGCTCCTCCATGCTGGGCTCCACGGTCCCCTAAAATGATGTGGTTCGAAAACCGTTAGTCTAATAGACTAAGTCCTATCATCCTCCGCTCCTTCCCCCATGGCCCCTAGGCACCGAGTGGAGAGGAAGAAAGGGGAGGACTTGAAGGTGGAGAGTAATCAAGAATCAGATGGCAGCGGACCTATAATAACAATTTTTATAATACATGTGGCAGTAAAACATAGTATGAAAAATAACCTTAACTTATATGGAACGTATAAGCAAGGGATCTTTTACAGGGCTCCCATCGTATAAAAAGACTCATATCAATTTATACGTTGGGGTGTCGGTTAATAACAGCATTATATATATAAAGAATTTAACCTTTAATTTATAAACTTGCCCACACAAGCTTATAGACTAAGGGGTCGTTTTGCAGGTCCTAAGGTATAAGCGTCCCATTCCACTTATACTTTAGGTGTTAGGGTTAAATGAATCGATTATGCTATGACATGCAAGTGGGTATGATGGAACATGCAAGTGCAACACACACACCCGACTCTGTGCACACAGACCTTTAGTTCCCCCTTTCTGGAGCCGTAACCTCCCAGGATACCTCCGTAGTGGCAGACGGAAGAGGTGGGTTGGGCCTCGCCCACCTCTAAACCAGTAAAGCACTACCGGTCAGACCTATCGTACGCCTCAACGCTTGGTGCACGAAGCGGACTCCTGCGTACTCTTGCCGGCTGGCGCACCGGACTTCTATTGGCGAAGTGCTAACCACACTTACCGAGTCAGCGTATTGGCGTCAGTGCATCGACCCTCCAATACCGAAGACCCACAACCTTAATTTTCTTTCCTTTTATGCACATGCAGATTTATCGTATTAAAAAAAAACCGAGCCGAAGCTCCCCGGACCAAAATGTCCGTCTCAAACAATCGAGCCGAAGCTTCCCGGACCCAAACGTCCGTCTCTTAACCATCCAAGCCGAAGCTTCCAACTATCTTCCAGTGCTATCTGTGTTCGTGAAATGTGCAACCCTAATTACTAAGTTACTCTTTTCAGCTTGTTAATACAGTTTACGTTAACCCAGGACTGCCCCCGGTATTGCCTGTGAAGGGCTCTCAAGGGGCACTAGGAATTATGTTGGGATTACGCCTAGCGTTCCCTTTCGCAAGATACTTATTATTATTGGTTGATTCCCTTACCCATTAACTTCTCATATTACAATAAGCTAATCCTAGGGTGATTTGACTCTACCTCACCTTGGGAAGGACGATCTTTCGTCGATCCCGGGCACCGCCTAACTCTAGCCAATCCATCCCTCTACTCCTCCTACTACCAATAATAAACTTATTTTTATCCATCCAAACCAGCATACCACTAATCCAAAGACATGCATCAAATCATACTCCAACATGATTTCTGCAATTTTTTTACTATATGCAGATCACTTAAGCTATATGACTCGTAAAATGGGAGGTACATCAAATAATCATTCAGTACCCTATGATAATTATTAGAGGGCTATAATGACATTTTTAGCATAAACCCAGAAATTTATAATTTTCCTAATTTGTCTGATAATTTATTTATTTATTCTAGTAGCCAAAAAGCCCAAGTTTGAACATGAAGTACCAATTGCAGGCAAGATAATATTCCACTAAATTTATGTTAATTACAAAATGAATAATCAACTCTAAATCCTAAGTCTTCAAAGTTTTTAGTAAGGTTTAAACCCTTAATTGTAATTTCAAATATATCTCAAAATAAGTCATTTTAAAAGATTTTACAGCAATAATACTTCCAAAAATTCAGAGAAAATTCAAGGATAGTTCTGAGGGTATATAAATACTCTATATCAAGTTTCACAATTTATCATTTAATAATAAGGCTATACTTGATTTTCTCATGAAATTCCAAGTTTATGGGTTAATGAACAAAGTATACTAATTATCCATCTATAAATTTCAATTAACTTCCCACATGATAATAATGAACTAAGAACACTATTTAGCAAGTTTCATAATTGTTCAACAAGTATTGTGCTCTGTAAGAATTATTTAGCATGTTCCCAAAGTTATGCACTTGTGAAGTAGATGCCCTAATTATGTATCCAAAAATTCTATTAAAATTCATATACGATCATTATGCTCTAAAACTACCTCTGCCAAATTTTCATGACCTTTAAATGGGCAGTGAGATCATAATAGTCAAATTATTAATTAGGGCATTCCCATGAGTTACAAATGAAGTGCTAAAAATATTGATCCAAAATTCCCAAATAAATTACCAGAGGCTTACTATATCCTTATGCCCATAGTACCCAAATTTCATTATATTTCAAGAAGTTTAGCTAACCTAAAATAGCACTACAAGTTTTATGACCTAAGCTAGGGTTAGGGTTTTGTGGACCCTACCCTTTTCAAAATTCTTTAAAATTTTTACCAGAGGGTTTTATCTACTCTAGGACCATCCATACAAAATTTGAAGTTCATCCAAGGTGTTTAGGACTCATGCCCTTCACAAGGCACAAAGGTCCTTCCTTAGGGTTTGGCCTAGGATCTTAGGGCAAATCAATTCCACTCTACCCCACATTCCATGGGGAGGTGATAAATGCCAAACCAAGTCAGTGGCCCAAATTTCAACCTCTGTTGAGGTGATTTGGCCACTCAAAATCAAAGGTGCACTTTTTGACCAAAATACGCTCATTAAGGTAAAGTTAGGATTGGGTCAATACCTATTCAAAACACATCCAAATTAGGTGAAACTTTATACAGATACATAACATGAGGCCAGGGACCACCCACCAAAATTTGGGAGGGTTTGGAGGAAAATAGACCACCTAATTAAATTATACTATGAAAATTAAATAATTTCCAAAACTATAGAAAAAGTGTCCCCCAAAATTCCCACTTTTGGGAAGTACCTAAATAGGGTCTAGGGGGACTCCCTGCCAAAATTGCAACTCATTTGGACCAAAGATAAAGTGGGGGCACTCAATTTAATTTCTGCCTATCCCTAGGTGTAGGTCCCACCAAAATGGGTGCCCTGGTCAAACCAGGAACCCAAATTGGTTCAAATCAATTTTGTATTAAAGTAGACTCACTGGGCTACACTTTGCATGTTGATGACGTTTTATGAAACAGCCTCTATGTATTTTTAAAATTTAGAAACATTAAATATAAAAAGGTGTGACAGAATCATTAAAATGTATATTATAAACTATAGTTTAATTTCATCATTTGCACGAATCTTGGCGCATGGATTAACGGGATCCCTTCATCTCCTTCCTCCAGCCGACGGCTCCGATTGATCCCGCCTGGAGCATATTTGAAACTCCACCACCGGCGATCCGGCCACCTCCCCGGCCGGCCACCGCCACCACCACCTCTGTTGAGGTGGTGGCCGTCGCCAGGCGGCGGCACAGCCGCCGGAGAGCACTATTCCGGCGGTGGTGCCAAGTAAAAATTCGGCCCGAAACTATGAAAATCGGAAATTGGTTTGGGATCAATTGAGCCCGAACCTTGGCCCTAGTGATTGCTATGATCTAGCCATAGAAGAAGGAGTGAAGGAGGACCTTTCTGGTGGCCTGAATCCTTGCCGATCGCCGGGAAGCCATTTTTGGTGGTGGTGGTGGTGGTCGGATTTCTGCAACAGCACTATGAACTGCTCTGTCTCCTTCGGGTAAGGGGTGGAACTGACTCCTTGGAGTCCAGTGAAGCTTTTTAAAACAAAAAATGGGGTGTTAGGTAGCTGGAAATGCATTTGCCATTATTGGCTCTTGGTCAAGCTTGGCGGCCATGGTAGGTAGGGGGAAAACGTGGATCAAACCAGTCAATGGGTAGCTGGTTGCACTCCTCTGGTCTTAGGGAATTGAATGGGAGGTTGGGGAAGGTTGGGGAAGGGGAAGGATGAGCCCAAGTCTTCCTCCATTTCTTCTCTTCTCTTTCTCTCTCTTCCCTTTGAAGCTCTTTCTCTCTCCCATTCACCAAACTGAATTTTGACTCCTACCTAACCCGAAGGCATCCCACATGTTTATTTCACCCATCCAAGCAAGGTTAGCCCAAGAGAATTGGGCATGAGCTTGAGTTAGCCCATTTGGGCTAGCTTGACCCAAACCTAGGCTAGGGTTGAACTTGGTCAATTTGGTCTTTGAGCTTGCCCCTAATGGGTCCTTGGTGACCCATTGTACTCCACTAAGGCCTAGGTAGGGTTGTCTTGGCCCCTTGGAGGTCAGTTGACCCTTAAGCAGGGTACCTTGACTACTTTAGGGCTAAAGTTGACTTTGGTCAACTTAGCCTTTTTGATTGGTCCCAATGGGTCCTTGGTGACCCATTGGCCTCTCACTAGGGTTATGAGGGTATGTGTGGGGTCCACTTGGCTAAGGGAACTTCAATTGGCCCTTGTGCAGGTTAGTTTGACCCATTTAGGGTTAGAGTTGACTTTGGTCAACTTAACCTCTTGGACTGCCCTTCTTGGGTTCTAAGAGACCCATTGACCTCACTTTAGGTCTAGGAAGTGCTTGGTAGGGTTAGTTGGGCACATTAGAGGTCAACTGCCCTTGATTAGGGCACCTTGCCCTATTTAGGCCTATGGTGGTCCTAGGTCAAATTGGCCACCTGGGGTTGACTCCAATGGACCCTTAAGGCTCTAGTGGACCCTCGAATGGGTTAGTGATGTTGTGGTGGGGTCATGGAGTCATGGTGAAGCCCTAAGGTCAAACCCTAGGTTGGGTGATGAGGTTGTGCCATAGGCAGACCATGATGATTCTCACCTTGGCCTTCTATCTCTTGGCCCATTTCTGGCTTCCTAGGGTTTTGTCATGACCTAGTCATGAACAAAACCACTCTTAGGGGTCTAGTTGAAAATAGGATGTTACAGCCGCCTCCTTGGCCGCTTGGGCGGTCGAGGAGGGGGTGACCCGAGTGACCGCCCCTTGGCCGCTCGGGCGGTCGAGGAGGGGGCGGTCCAGGAGGCTGCCCTCCCTTGGACGCACCGGCCCCGGCAGCCCCGGCACCGCTGCGGTGAACGGAGGCTGACTGCCGGTGTCCGAGGAGGAGGCCGGCAGCCTGCCGCCGGCAAGGTGTGGCGCTTCCCCCATAATGTGTAGTGGGATCGTCGCGCGAGGGATCAGTTGCAGGATCGTGTGCGCGGTCAATCCAATGATCTCACTCCTTTTGGGTGGAGATCATGGGGGTGTGTGGTTATGTGCACACCTAATCTTTATAAAATGCTGGTCATTCGCTACATCCCTCATTTTAAAAAGATTAGGTGTGCACATAACCACACACTCATGATCTCCACCTCAAATGTAACACCCCAGTTTTTAGAACTTGAGTCTCTTGAAGCTATCACCCGGTGGTAGTAGTTATTGCCCCGAGGTAGCTTAGCGTTGAGTGGGCAGGTGCTGAGATCGTTGAGTGGCCAGGCGCTGAGAGTGTCGAGTGGTAGGGCGTTGGGAGCATTGAATGCTAGCGCGCAACGTTAGCTAGACACGCCTCGGCGATAGCCCTGTTTCGTCGAACGTCGAACGAAGGCCCGTTTGTCGAGTGCTGGAGGATTACCGCCCCGCGATAGTTACTATCGCCCGGCGATAGCCCTGTTTCGTCGAACGTCGAACGAAGGGTCCAGTTCGTCGAACGCTGAGTTTTCAAGAAAACATCATGTTCTCGAGAAAAACGTTACTGTACGGCGTTAGCTTTATCGCCGGCGTTAGCGCGACATTATTTTCTGCCTTGCGGCTCGGGAAGCTATCGCCCGGCGTTAGCGTTAACACCCGACGATAACGGACAGGAGCAGATCTGTCATTTGGCTTGTTAGCCGTCCGATTTCTTTTAGGATTTGATCCTAAGGCCCAAGACTCTCCTCTAGAGTGTTTATATAGGGTTTAACGTTTGTTTCTCCTCATTTTCTCATTTGGGAAGTGAGAGTTAGGGTTTGGAAGAGAAAGGTGGGAGGAGGAAGAAGAGAGCTTTCTTCCTCCATTAACGGAGATTTAGACCTTTGATCGTCGTTCCGAGGTCAAATACGTGGAGAGTACTTGGGGGCGCTCTTTTTCATCCATGCAAAGCAAGTTTTCATGGCTAGGAAGAGGAGTCGAAGGGTAACGACACTTCTCCTCTCGGTTTTAGGATGCGTGCATGACATCTACTCTTTTCTTTCTTTCTTTCAAGCATTCTAAGCACCAGATCTCTCAAGTGAGAAGGATTCGTGTTGCCATGGTTTAATAGGAGCCATCGGGTCGATTATGTCCGTCCCCGGCATGATATTGTGTTAGAAATCTGCTCCATTGGTGGAATAGGCATTGTGGGTGAAGCAGTAGTCACGGACGTTAGTCCGACTTGGTGATGTTGCATAGCGAGCCTTGAGGATTTTGTAGAAATCCGTTAGTGACAAGACGCCGTTTGTGATGTTGTTCCCCCTGTTTCATGTGAGTATGTGTAGCCAGAACCAGACCGGGTGGAAATTAGAGTACACGCGGGGGCATGGGGATGGTGCGGTATGAATGGTGGGTTAGGGTGGGAAAGACTTGAGATTGTGATGTACTAAGGAGTGGTTTGTCTCTGTGGCCGGCTGGCTAGCCTGTGACGTTGCAAAGTCACGTGTGGAGAGTGTCCCGGCGAGACAAGTCCCCTTCTGTGGAATTGATAAGAACGCCAAGATTTGGACAAGCACGGACTATCCCAGCTGGGTCCCGCTGGGTCTCCTTCGGTGGACTTGGTCCCGATATTGGAGTCGGGCCTGGGTCGTCGCGAACGGTTGCGGTCTAGCAAGGGTTCTTAGTATCAGTTGGTTTGTGTGGCGGAATCCTGACATGATAGTCAGAGCTTGCAGCCAAGCCCAGGGTATGAGACCCACGAGCGGGTGGGGCTAAGGCAAGAGTTCCATGTGGCGGCTTGTATGTCGTTTGGGGAAACTTGGAAGTACACTTGTGCTTTCGGCTTGAACGCTCATGGGGGAAATTGGAAGTACTCTTGTGTTTGCGTCTTGAACGCCGATGGGAAAATTGGATGTACCTGATTGATGATATGTTAGAAGCATACACTTTATGGTGCCTTGGGTGAAACCCAGGTATGCATACATGCTGCATTGTAGGCCCCCTTTTATTATATGCTCAACATAGAAACGTGTTTGTTGTATGAGACATCAAAACTTGTTTTACTACTTTAAATGTACCTATATTTTTGCATATAAAGTGCTTACCTGTAGGGTGATGGAGTGTCCTGGGGTCCGCTAGGGACGGCCGAGAGGAGATGTGTTGGTTACACAGTCGAGGACAGCCTTTGCTGAGCCACGTTACAACTATTTTTTACAGGGCAAGGATCGCAAGCAGGAGCAAGCTCGCCGGCCAAAAAGGCCTAAGCCTCATGAAGTGAACTTTCTTGTATTTACATATATTTTGATTGAATGATATGCTCCATGAAATGTAAAGATAACCTAGGAGTGAGTATGCACATTACTATTATTTAATGTTGTTTCAGTCTTGGACTTATGATGTGTAAGGACTTAAGGCCATTTCGATACTCTTGGTTGATGTATAACTTCTAATATTGATTGTATGTTTCCGTTGTTGATGTCTGAGTTTTGAGTTTGGGTAGTTTATATATCATCTTATAATACTGAAGCTGTGGAGTCTGTATGTTGTGGGGCCCTGGACAGACCCATATTATATGGTCTTTACAGGGGAGGTGTTACACGAGGCTGTTAATATACCATCTTTCAGTACAGACATTTCTATCCTGAAAGCAGTTGAGTGGATGCTAGCGCAGCAACAGACACAGTTTGAAGCCTCGTTGCAGAAGGTAATATTACAACCCGCATTTTCACAGCCTTTAAAGATATATCAGAGTAAGGGAAAATGCGCGTCATGATGTCATGTTAGTAGGGGATAACTGCGAACACTCAGACAAAACTCCTACTTAACACATAAGGAAAGATCTTTAAGTTATTTAGGGACAAATCCAATTTAAGTTAAGCAGCTAGCCATATCCCTCGGCTTAGTGGCTCATCTAGTCCACGAGAAAAATAGTTATATGCTGCGGAAAATACTTCTTTTATAAGGTTAGACATCCTACATGAGTATAAAGGCCCCTAGAAGACAACTCATGGTATGCAAGTTCTAGGTTTATAATAGAAGTAAAAATAGATTTTTACGGTCGTTAAATAAAGTGATTTAGCTTTTTAAAACATACAATGCATGAAGTAATAATAGTAGTTTTGTACTTGAAAATACCTATCATGTAATCCTAGCATAAAACATCCCAGAAAGCAAGTAATCCAAATAATCAAAAAGAGAACAAACTAGCAACTAGCAAAAGTATCCAAAATCAACCGTCCTGTGGGCGTCAACAATCTGACACGAACCCATATACAACAAAAGTATGTCTGAACTAGGTAAGTTAAACTAAAACAACAAACTACCTTACAATGATGAGGTAAAAACCACAGCGAACATTGCTCCTCAAGAACTCCAAAACCAGCTCCACTACCAGCTACATCTCTAAACATGAGGCATTCCAAAGACAGAACACTTTAGCAAAAAAGTACAAGTGATGACAAAAAAGTAAGCCAAAAGTAAACATAGGTCAAAGGGGTACCAACCCATGACAAAAAAAATACTGAAGTAAAGTACCGAAGCAGTGTACAAAAATCGGAAAGGAACACTTACGTGAATCGTCACGTACAACAAAGGACCCCAGATGCACAAAACTATAAGGGGACAAATCACGATTAAATCATCAGGAAGAATTGAATAACTCTATTAGCCACATGTGGTCAACTCCACCAAAAACAACACGGGTGAGGTGGTCAACTCATCCGGACACACCCCCACAGATCTATTATCCGTCTAATTGCGAGGGAGACTCAAACACTCCACCATTCACCGCAAATGCCCAAACACCCGGTAGAGTCCCACAAGGTACTAATAGAGGGATCAATTATTGCGGTGGTGGTTTTATCCACTAATAACACCCGCAACAAAGAAAACCATGATATATCAAACATTGTGGCGGTGGTTTCGTCCTCTATGAACACCCGCAATGTCACAACCCGCATTTTCACCGCAAATAAATCTTATCAGAGTAAGGGAAAATGCGCGTCATGATGCCACGTCAGCAGGGAATAACTGCGGACGCTCAGGCAGACACCAAACTAATCATGAAGAAAGTTTCTTTTTTTTAGTTATTTTAAGGAAAATCAATTAAGTGCAGAAGTTAGCCGTATCCCTCGGCTTAGTGGCTCATCTAGTCCACGAATCAAAATATATTATACGCTGCGGAAAAATACTTGATTAGATTAACTCAAACATCCTACATGAGTAAAACGTCCCAAAAGGACAACTCATGCTATGCAGACTCTAAATTTATTATAGTAGGAAAGATAGTTTTTACGGTCGCTAAAAATAATAAGTTAGAGTTTCAAATTATGCAATGCATGAAGTAATAGTAGTAGGTTTTATAGTTGAAAATACCTAACATGCATTCCTAGCATAAATCCTCCCAAAGAACAAGTAATCCACATCCACATTTAAAAAAATGAGCAGCTAGCAAGTATCAAACAACTAACAATTCAGTGGGTGCCAACAAACTGACACGAACCTACGAACAAAAGTATGTCTGAACTTGTAAAACTAAACAAACAACAACCTACCTCGCTAAGACGAGGCAACAACCACGGCCAACACTGCCGCCCAGAAAACTCCAAAACCAGCACTTCTAACTGCTACTGCTCTGAACCTGAGACATTCTAAAAACAGAACACCTCAGCAAGAAGGTACAAATGGTGGCAGGAAAAAGTAATAAGCCAAAATAAACAAAGGTCAACAGGGGTACCAACCCAAGACCAAAAGCACTGAAGTAAAGTACAAAAGAAACATGACATCAAAAGGGAAAGAACTCCTACGTGATTTGTCACGTTCCACAAGAGTACACCAGACGCACAAGGCTACAAGGTGACTACATGAATATTTCACCAGAAAGGAAAATACAACACCTTTATTAGGCACCTGTGGTCGACTATATCCAAAAAAACACGGCGAAGTGGTCACTCTTGGACACACCACCCACAAACACGGGCGAGGTGGTCACTCTTGGACACACCACCAAAAAACAAAACAGATATATAATCCATCTAACTGCGAGGGAGTCTCATACTCTCCACCATACACCGCAGACATCCAAAAATCAGGTAGACTTCCGCAGGGCACTAATGAAGGTAACAAATACTGCGGGGGTGGAATCGTCCACTAACTCCCGCATTCAAGAAACCCAAAGAAACCATAACACAAATATCTCGGGATTTGGCTCGATAGATTCTACTTGACATTACTAGATTCGAGACGCGGTTGATCAACCCTTACAGACGATTTACAATCTTAGATAAACTCTAATACGTTCGATAACGATAAATAAGCCAATTAACGCCAACACTAAAAACATTCTATCAAACCAATATGAAGTTATGAGATTCAGTTAGCGAAACAAGATTTAGAAATTTTCAAGTGATCGAAAAATTAAACATAGCTATAACTTGGAAAGAAGATCAAGGAACAAAACTCATTCGTTACCATCAAATCGAACAAGGAGAAACGAGGGGAAACCATCACTTGCCTTGGTTTAACCGGAAAAGTCCACCGAATCACTCCACGTCATAGATCGGGGAAAAAGGATGCGGGAGGAGTTGAAATTTGAACAAAAACGGCTGAAAAGGAGGTTAGGGCCGAAAAACCCTAACGAGAAATCTCAAGAAACGGGGAAGATATTATCACGATGGTGTAGCTCTCGGCGAGAGTTTTCCGGATCTATGTTCGGATGAAGATTTCGAGCACCGGAGCACCGTCGGCGGCCACCGGAAGATTCACGACAAGGAAACTCTCTCTCTCGCTCGCTGCTCTGGTTCGAGAGAAAAAATATCGAAGAAGATGAAGTTCGGTTCGAAACCTAAGTTTAAGAATATATATATATATATAATCTCTATAAAAAGTTTTGTCAAAAAAAAAACGGGTTATTTCGAGCGGTTTCGCGGGAACCCAAAATAGAGATCTAGGATTACTCCAAATCAAAAGGGGCTCAACATAAAAGTTGTAGATCTAGTCGAGACGAACAAATTTCATGTTGACCATTTTTTGTACGACACCGTTTTGACCCTCAAAACGCTGCCCGAACTCAGACTGCACAGACTACTCGTGTAGAAATTGGTTTACTCGAGTTGGAGAGGCTTACTCGAGATGGAGACTCGAGTTGGAGGCTTGGGGAACTCGAGATAGTCATAGGGACTCGAGATAAAAGGCATATAACTCGAGTAGATCAGGTCTACTCGAGATAGAAGGCATGGAACTCGAGTGGATCAGTCGAACGGGCTATCTATGAGCAGTTTCGGGAAAATAAAAAATAACGGTCTAAGATGGCTCCAGATCGAAAAGTACCTAACATGAAAGTTGTAGATCTTGTCGAGAAAAACAAATTTCATGTTTACCATTTTTCCATACGATGCCGTTTTGACCCTCAAAAATGCATCCGAACGTAAACATAATTGAGCTACTCGAGTTGCAGAATGACCTACTCGAGTAGCAAAATTGACCTACTCGAGTTGCAGAATGACCTACTCGAGTAGGAGAATGACCTACACGAGTAGCAGAATTGACCTACTCGAGTTGCAGAATGACCTACTCGAGTAGCAGAATTGACCTACTCGAGTTGCAGAATGACCTACTCGAGTAGCAGAATGACCTACTCGAGTAGTAGAAAGACCTACACGAGTCATATAAAAATCACTCGAGTATAATTGCAGGAAAAACAATTCTTTTGCAAATATACCTTTTTTGATCAAACTATATGAATGAATAGTAAAAGACATTTTTGAATAGTACTATAATATTAAAATAATCATATTTATATATTTTGAATAAGAAAACACAAGTTCAAAACAGAGGCCCAAACGCGCGGCGAATTGAACGAAACTCGCACCGTAGACGAACACTGACGCTACAAACACAACGGCGAAGTCAAAACCAAAATCCGACGAGCCATTCTCAAGATATTAATCTTCAAAGTATTCGGCGAACATAAACAATCCAAAACTTCAATCGCGCGCCGAGACTCCAAAAATACTCGGATTGCGACGAAACTTGATGAGCAAGTCCAAAATTACTCAAATTAAATTCCAACTGCAAAATTTCCCATTACAACAAGAATTCGGCCGACTCGACCGTACAGACGCGAAAATGCCTTAACGGCATTGCGCCGTCAACTCGACGCTAAAAGTAACGCCACGACGTCATGAATATGACGCTGCTCAATCGAATAAAATCATCAAAAAATCGGGGGCGTTACTGTCACTCCCCCTAAAAAGAAGTTTCGTCCCGAAACTTAACACAACTCCAAAACCAAAACAAAACGATAAAATCAAACATAACTGAAAACATATCGACATACCCAAAATTACGAGAAGAGGTGCGGATGAGATTCCCTCATGGCTGATTCCAATTCCCACGTCGTGCTCTCGATGTCTTGATTTCTCCAAAGATTCTTGACCATATGGATGGTCTTTCTCTGCAACACACGCTTTTGAGAATCCAGAACACGAATAGGTTCTTCCACATACGTAAGGTTGGGCTGAATCTGGGGTATCGAGTCGAGGACTTGACGATCACTACGAACACACTTCCACAACTGGCTCACATGGAACACATCATGGACACCAGGGAAGGTCGCAGGCAATTCCAGCCTATAAGCTGACACTCCGATGCGCTCAAGAATCTGGAAAGGTCCCACATACCGGGGGTCTAACTTGTGGTTCCTTCCAAACCTTTTAACGCCAGACATTGGGGAAACTTTCAGAAAAACCAAGTCTCCAACAACAAACTCCAGATCGACCCTTCGTAGATTAGCATACTTCTCATAGCACTCTTGAGCCACATGAAGCTTTTCCCGAATATGAGTCACAACACAATTTATCTCTTCAAGGGCTTCCGGACCTAACAACGGTCTCTCACCAACTTCAGCCCAAAACAATGGAGTCCTACAACGCCTCCCATATAAGGCCTCAAACGGAGCCATCTGCAGACTCTCTTGATACTATTATTGTAAGCAAACTTCATGAGTCTGAGACGCTCATCCCAAGAACCACCATGATCCAAAATATAACACCTGATCATATCCTCTACGATCTGATTTACCCTTTCCGTCTGACCATTAGTCTGCGAATGATAGGCGGTGGAATACCTTAAATCAGTACCCAACCCCTCCTGTAAACTCTTCCAAAAGTCCCGATCTGATATGATACTAACAAGTACACCATGTAACCTGATGACCTCTTCAAGATATAACTCAGCTATCTTCTTCATCGAGTACCCAATCTTAAATGGAACAAAGTGAGCACACTTTGTCAATCTGTCGACTATCACCCAAACAAAGTCGTGCCCACGGGGAGATTTTGGCAGACCGGTGATAAAATCCATTAAAATACTCTCCCATTTCCAACTTGGAATATCAAGCAGTGTCAATTTACCACCAGGCCTTCTGTGATCAGCTTTAACACGCTGACAAGTATAACATTCCGATACAAACCTTGCGATGTCATTCTTCATCCCTGACCACCAAACAATTTGCTTTAGATCTTTATACATCTTAGTGCAACCAGAGTGGTAGGCTACACTGGAACCATGAGCTTCAACACGAATATCGCCAAAGGCGGGGACGCAAAATCTACCCCGATACTTCAAAGTGTCCAACTCATCCACCGAGAAATCAGGTAGCTCTCCCTTCACAGTTCTATTCCAGAGATGCAACAAATCAGGATCATCCTCCTGATGTGCTCGAGTAAGGGAAATCCAAGAGGGTTCTTCTGCTTCTAGACTAGTAGGCACGGTACTACTCCCAACCTCAATATCCATCAACAAAAATTCTTCTACCAAGGACTGCACCAACAGATTAAAAATCTTAGCGGTCTTTTTACTCAAGGCATCGACTACTACATTAGCCTTTCTTGGATGATAAAGAATTTCCACTTCATAATCCGCCACATATTCTAACCACCAACGCTGGCGCAGATTTAGTTCTTTCTGAGTGAAGATGTACTTCAAACTCTTATGATCCGTATAGATCTTGCACAACGCGCCATATAATAAGTGTCTCCAAAGCTTCAGCGCATAAATTACGGCAGCAAACTCCAAATCATGCGTAGGATAGTTTCTCTCGTGGATGTTTAGTTGTCTCGATCCATACGCGATCACCTTACCATCTTGCATTAAAACACAACCAAGTCCGACGTGTGACGCATACACATACACAACATACTCGACTCCTTTAGTAGGTAAGGTTAAAATCGGAGCAGTACATAATCTCTTCTTCAGCTCTTGGAAAGCCTCTTCACACTTATCACTCCAAATGAAAGCAGTATTCTTCTGAGTAAGTCTAGTCAGAGGAGCAGACAACACCAAAAATCCTTCCACGAATCTTCTATAATAGCCGGCTAGGCCTAAGAAACTCCTAATCTCCTTAGGTGTAGACGGTCTCTCCCATTCCATCACGGCAGAAATCTTGGTCGGGTCTATAGAAATACCGTCCTTGCTTACGACATGACCCAGAAAGGACACCTGAGATAGCCAGAACTCACATTTGCTCAACTTCGCATACAGCTTATGCTCCCTCAGGGTCGACAAAACCAAACACAAATGCTGAGTATGCTCCTAAACATTGTGAGAATACACCAAGACATCATTTATAAACACAATAACGAATCGGTGCAAGAAATCCTTAAACACCCTATTCATCAAATCCATGAAAGCAGAGGGTGCATTGGTCAAACCAAAAGATATCACCAAAAACTCATAATGTCCATGTCGTGAACGAAAAGCGGTTCGGGGAATGTCTGTCTCACGAATCCTCAATTGGTGGTAGCCTGAGCGAAGATCGATCTTTAAAAACACCGAGCTACCACGCAATTGGTCGAACAAATTATCAATCCTTGGCAGTGGATATCTATTCTTAATGGTTACCTTGTTCAATTCCCTATAATCGATGCAAAGTCTCATCGATCCATCTTTCTTCTTGACGAACAAAACAGGAGCACACCATGGAGAAGTACTGGGTCTAATAAAACCACATTTCAGCAACTCATCGAGCTGAGTACGCAACTCGTCCAACTCACGCGGAGCCATACGGTACGGTTCTTTAGCAATAGGACAAGTACCTGGTTCGAGGTCTATCACAAACTCTATCTCCCTTTCAGGAGGAAGTCCTGGAAGACTATCAGGAAAAACATCTGGAAACTCTCGCACCACCGAGACATCCTCAAGACGTGGCGTAACAAAAGCTGTCTCCAGTGCAGAAATAGAAATCAAAAATGTCTCGCAACCAGACTCTATAACACGACAAGCACGTACTGCAGAAATGACAGGAGAAACTCTGTCCTGAAATCTATAGACGCTCATAGGTTGTCCGTCGTCCATTCTGAAATCCAATCGCTTATCCTTACACTGGATGACCGCATCATACTTGGACAGCCAGTCCATGCCCAGAATCACGTCAAAATCAGACAGTTCCAAAATCATCAGATCCGCAAAGGCCAGAAAATTGCCAAGATAAATAGGGCATCTCAGAACTTCTTGGTTAGATATCACAGAATCACCGGAAGGGAGCTTGACATTAAAGGAGCCTCCCAAATGGTCCACACTCAGGCAATGTTTATCAACAAATCTCCGGGCCACGAAGAAATGGGTGGCACCCGAATCGAAAAGAACGCGAGCCCACCTATTCCGCACCTTAAACTCCCCTAAAACCGTAACATACATAACTAAACGAATGACAACTAAGGCAACAATGATAACTAACAAGGATAAATTAAACTGAGACTAACCTGATATCACTTGCGTAGAGGTTTGAGCTTCCTTGCCGGTCATCACGTTCAGCTTTCCCTTTCCTTTATCCAGGTTTGGTGGCGGCGGCAGAGCTCGAAGTGTGGCAGGCTGCAGTGGGGACTGAGCCTGGGGGCACGAAGACTTCTGGTGTCCCTTCTGCCCACACTGGAATCAAACCCTTTCTTTCATCCAGCAGCGAGTCACGTCATGACCCTTCCTTGCACAAAACGAGCACACAAGCTCTCCCTTAAGTGCACCTTGGATGGCATGCACCTGCTGCTGCTTCAGGGTGGCAGTCCTCTTGAAGCACCTTTCATAGGGGTGGCTAGGACGACCACAGAAGCTACACACTTCCTTACTTTTCTTCTTCGAAGAAGGGCCAGATGCCCTGGAGCTACCATCCTCAACACCCTTCCTTTTCTCTTTCCTTGCTGCAATACATCGGTTCTTGGCGTTCTCAATCGCCTCCACTTTCAAAGCGGCTTCCACTGCTTCAGCATAACTTTCAGCCCGGTAAGCGCATGCCAACTGCTGGACATCGCTTCTTAGTCCTCCAAGGAAATGCTTCACTCTACCATCCTCCGAAGCTACCAAATCGGGGGCAAATCTGCTCAACTTGCTAAACTCAATCTCGTACTCGCTCACAGTGAGCTGTCTTTGCTTCAGATGTAGGAAGTTATTCATCAGGCGGTCTTGCTCGAACGAGGGTAGAAACTTCTTCAGCAGCATCTTATTAAAAGATTCCCAAGTACAGCCTTCCTTGAGGCTCTCACTTTCCCGAATCCACCAACTCTTTGCCAGACCTTTCAACTGATAAGCTGCAATCATCACCTTCTGGGCTTCTAGAATTCCGGAATACGAAAACATCTCCTCGATGGAGATGATCCAATCATCTATAATCATAAAGTCAGCACTCCCGTCGAAGGTGGGAGGTCCCAATCGCTGGAAGTGCGATATGAAATTCATTTCTGGTGGTATCGCCATCGGGGGCACCAGAGGAGCAGGGGTATCAGGCACGGCTTGGCCCGAGGCAGGCTCTTGCGCTGAAGGTTGCTGCGCGGGAGCGGCAGACAACAAAGACTCAATTTGCGATTGCATCGCAACCAATTGTCTTGACAGAGCCTCATTGCTCTGACGCAGACTCTCGATAATTGCGTCACTTTGTGCACCTGATGACTCACCCTCCGACTGGGGAGTCGACCTCGTCGCAGGACGCTTTGGCGGCATTTCTAAAAGGCAAACGGACAACTCATCAAAATCCTAGCTTACAACAAAGCCAAACGACTAGTTCAGACCATACTTAAAAGACACTTGCTTATGCTGCAACTTGCTCTGGGATTTTATAATGACGCTATGTCCTACTTAGGATGATATCCTCTCATCCTATTGACTCTTGTGCCTATGACATGAATGCATGTATTTATATTCTGTTGAAGTTGGTGACCGGGCAGTCTGGCGGTCTGGCATGGCGGGTTGATGACCGCGCGGTTTTACTGTTTCCCTTCAGCAGTTTGGTTGCTGTGTGTTGTTGTCTGAGGTCCAAGCGGTCTAGCGGTTTGTCTCTGGCGACTTGGAGACCGGGCGGTCTAGCGGTCTCCCATGGCGATCTCTCTCTCTGGTAGTAGCCGAGCGGTTAGCCCTTCTGTCTAACCGCGCGGCTTGTGCGGTTTGTGTCTGTATAGTCCGCTCATGTCCTGTAAATTTTTAGTCCCACATCTATTATTTATATTCTCTCTTCTCTCCTCCATTCTATATAAGGGAGGTCATACCTTTGTAATAAATACCTTTTTTTTGGATAATAAAGTTTCTATTAAACCACTTCCGGTTTGTTTTTTGTTCGTTTCTAACATGGTATCAGAGGGCACGGTCTTTTCCTCCTGATTGTGTGCGCTTTCTATTTCTCGCGGCTTATTTCTGCTTTCCGCGACCTGTCTTCGCGGCTTGCCTTCTCTTCTGGACGCTGCCTTGTTCGCGCGGCTTGTTTCTCCTTGCCTCTCTTCTCTAGCTGCTCTTCTTTGCCGCGCATTGTCATTAAGTCGTCGCGACCTGTTTAGTAGTCGCCGCGACCTGTTTGCTTCTTTCCGCTCCTGCTTCCTAGTCGTTGCGGCCTCTCTATTACCGCCCGACCTGTTTTCTCCTGCCTGCGGCCTTCCTAGCCGCACGGCCTGCTTCTGTTCGCCCGACTTGCGACTTGTTGTTGTCACCGCTGCTTCCTGTTCTCTCTTCATCTCTCTTCAATGGATTGCCCCTCCAAGCTGTCCGCCTTGGTGGTCACCTCTTTTGGTAGTGCCCACACTGTTACTCGTGGACGCTGGTTGATCGATTCTGGTGCTACAGCTCATATGACAGGCAATCCTCACTGTTTCTCTCATCTCGACACACATGATCGGTTGCCCCCTGTCATAGTTGCAGATGGTTCTTCCTCCCCGGTCAATGGGACGGGCATGGTTCAAGTCACTCCATCTCTCTGCCTTGCCGATACCCTCTATGTGCCCCAGTTCCCTTGCAATTTATTATCGGTTACATCTTTATGCAAGCAACTACAGTGCTCCGTCACATTCACTCCTACCTCTTGTTCTTTTCAGGATCCGGCCTCCCAACGGACGATTGCTACTGGGACTGAGAGCGGCGGCCTCTACTTCCTCGACAACGTCTCTGCTCTATCTGCCTTCTCCTCCTCCTCTACAGATCTTCTCCAATGGCATCTTTGCCTTGGTCATGCCCCCCCTCGCCTTCTTCGCCAACTTCTCCCCCACCTCCCTTCCCAACATCCTCCTCTTCATTGTGACGCATGTCAACTTGGCAAGCATCACCGCTCTTCCTTTCCACCAAAGCAAGATCGTGGATCTACCCGTACGTTTGATCTCGTTCACTCTGACATCTGGGGTCCTGCTCCTACCCTTACCGTTGGGCGTGGTAGTTCTTGCTTTGTTACGTTCATTGATGACTTTTCTCGCTGTACTTGGGTCTATCTCTTACGAGATCGTTCTGAACTTTTTGATGTATGAACATCCTTTTATCATTCAATTCAAACTCAGTTTGAAGTTTCCATTAAAATATTACGCTCGGATAACGCCAAAGAATATCTCAGTCAGGCCTTTTCCTCTTTCTGTACGCACTATGAGATTATTCATCAAACCAGTTGCGTTTACTCTTCCCAACAAAATGGCGTGGCGGAACGCAAAAACCGTCACCTCCTTGATGTCGCTCGCACTCTGCTTACGCAAATGCATGTCCCTCGCTCCTACTAGGGCTATGATGTTCTCATCTCTTGTTATCTTATCAATCGCATTCCCTCCACCGTTCTCCATGGTCAAACTCCTTTCTCCGTTCTCTATCCAGGCAAAGAACCCTTTCCTCTTCCTCTACGTATCTTTGGCTGCACAGCCATTGTGCATGCTCCCTCTACCACCCGCGACAAACTCTCCCATCGGTCCACCAAATGTATCTTTCTGGGGTACTCTCCCACTCAGAAGGGTTATTGTTGCTTTGACCCCGTAACCCGCAAACAATTTGTCTCTGCGGATGTTACCTTTTTTGAAAATGCATCTTACTTCTCTTCCGCTTCTTCCTCTCCTCCTGCTAATCCTCAACACACCCCCTCTCCTTCTACCCCCAACCCCCCTATTCCCTTCACTCCTGTTACTGTTCCGCCACCTCCACTATCTCCCCCATTTTCCCCCGCTCCTTCTCCTCCACCTTCCTCCTCTTCGCTGCCGTCGCTCTCTTCTCCCGGGCCAGCTTTCTCCACCACGGATGCTCCGGATACTGCGGTACCTGCTGACCTGGACCTTCCCATTGCCCTTCGCAAAGGGGTTCGGGCTTGTACCCAGCATCCTCTTGCTGCTGTTGTTTCCTATGCTCGTCTGACGCCTGCTCGCAGGGACTTTGCTCTGGCTATCTCTTCTACTTCCACCCCCCGTTCCTATCAGGAAGCTCTTACCCTTCCGCATTGGAAGGCTGCCATGGATGACGAGATTGCTACCCTCACTGAATGGGGTACCTGGACTCTTGTTCCTCCTCCTGTTGGCATGGATGTTGTGGGCTGTCGCTGGGTTTTTGTGGTGAAATTCCTCCCCGATGGCCGTGTGGATCGCTACAAAGCACGCCTGGTGGCTAAAGGATTCTCTCAGACCTATGGTGTTGATTTTTTTGATACCTTCTCTCCCGTTACTCATCTCAGCACCATACGGGTCCTTCTCTCTGTGGCTGTCAACCGAGATTGGCCGATTTCCCAGCTGGATGTAAAGAATGCCTTCCTTTATGGTGATCTTCAGGAGGCCGTCTACATGGAGCGACCTCCTGGGTATGTTGCTCAGGGGGAGACACGAGTATGTCGGCTGAAAAAGGCAATCTATGGTCTCAAGCAGAGCCCTCGCGCTTGGTTTGACAAGTTCAGCGGCATCGTGGCGGCCGTTGGTTTTGCGCGCAGCTCTGCTGATCACTCGCTATTTATTCGCAAAACCTCCTCGGGACTGGTGGTTCTTGCTGTGTACATCGATGATATTCTTCTCACTGGCGATGATCAGGAAGGGGTAGCCTTGACAAAGCGGCATCTTTGTCAACATCTGGTCACGAAAGATATGGGCTCTCCGAAGTACTTTTTGGGGATCGAAATCTCTTGGAATCCCAACTCCATAGTCCTCTCCCAGCGTAAGTATGCCCTTGATCTATTAAAAGAAGCAGGATTGACTGGAGCCAAACCTGCCCGATGCCCCATGGCAATTGGAGAAGACAAAACCTGGACAGATGATTCGCCTCTTCTTTCAGATACTACGCGGTACAGTCGTCTAGTTGGTAAGCTCATATATCTCACAGTGACCAGGCCCGACATTTCCTATGCTGTGGGCAAGGTGAGTCAATTCATGCAAGCACCTAGGGAGTGCCATCTACAGTCCGCCTTACGGATCTTGGAATATGTCAAAGCAGAGTGTGGGAAAGGATTACTCTTTCAGAAGAATGGTCATCTGAGGGTTGAAGCCTACTCAGATGCGAGTTACGCTGATGACAAAGGGGCTCGCAAGTCTACCTCCGGTTTCTGCACCTTTGTTGGGGGAAATCTGGTAAGCTGGAAGAACAAGAAGCAGTCTGTTATTTCCAGGTCCAATGCTGAAGCAGAGTATCAGAGTATGGCATCGAGCACTTGTGAGTTAAAATGGCTACGGGCTCTCATGCTGGATTTATGAGAGGTCTATAACCATCCTCTACCTATGTTCTGTGATAACAAGGCTGTCATATACATCTCAAAAAATCTGGTCTTCAATGAAAGAACCAAGCACATTGAAGTCGACTGTCATTTCAATCGTGAAGAGATTTTGAAGGAAAAAATTTGCACTCCCTTTGTCACTTCTGATAAAGAGCTGGCTGACATCTTGACCAAGCCAGTATCCGCCTCGTTTCTTCATATTTGTGACAAGCTGGGCATGATCGATATATATGCTCCAGCTTGAGGGGGAGTGTTGAAGTTGGTGACCGGGCGGTCTGGCGGTCTGGCATGGCGGGTTGATGACCGTGCGGTTTTATTATTTCCCTTCAGCGGTTTGGTTGCTGTGTGTTGCTGTCTGAGGTCCAAGCGGTCTAGCGGTTTGTCTCTGGCGACTTGGAGACCGGACAGTCTAGCGGTCTCCCATGGCGATCTCTCTCTCTCTCTGGTAGTAGCCGAGCGGTTTGCCCTTCTATCTAACCGCACGACTTGTGCGGTTTGTGTCTGCATAGTCCGCTCGTGTCCTGTAAATTTTTAGTCCCACATCTATTATTTATATTCTCTCTTCTTTCCTCCATTCTATATAAGGGAGGTCATACCTTTGTAATAAATACCTTTTTTTTGGATAATAAAGTTTCTATTAAACCACTTCCGGTTTGTTTTTTGTTCGTTTCTAACATATTCGTTTTCTGATTTAAAACTATGTGTGTACATATGTCATCCCGCAAATCTTTAGCTTGATACGTTGTGCTTATGCAATGTTATGCTATGCATGATTGTGCTATGCATTCTAAAAAGGCCCAAATGCATGTTATGAGCGGCGTACGCATGAAAATGTTATGCATCACATACTACATGACATTCTCATGCAACGAAAAAGAAACGTGCTAGTCACATTCATGTGGTGAGGTTATGCATCCCATACTACATAACCCTCACATGTTGCCCCTATGGTGGATCCATATACATACACATATTATGCATCACATACTACATAATATGCCCCGTATACTTCATGTTATGCTATGAGTGTAGTGTTCGTGCTTCAGCCAAGACGTGCTGATGACATATCAGTGTGTGTATGATATGATGCTAAACACCTAATACCTATAAGGAAAGGTTGCCCGACAAATTGTCAAGCAACCTCCCCCTGATACCAACTATCACAACCCGCATTTTCACCGCAAATAAAGCTTATCAGAGTAAGGGAAAATGCGCGTCATGATGCCACGTCAGCAGGGGATAACTGCGGACGCTCAGGCAGACACCAAACTAATCATGAAGAAAGTTTCTTTTTTTAGTTATTTTAAGGAAAATCAATTAAGTGCAGAAGTTAGCCGCATCCCTCGGCTTAGTGGCTCATCTAGTGCACGAATCAAAATATATTATACGCTGCGAAAAAATACTTGATTAGATTAACTCAAATATCCTACATGAGCAAAACGTCCCAAAAGGACAACTCATGCTATGCAATACTCTAAATTTGTTATAGTAGGAAAGATAGTTTTTACGGTCGCTAAAAAATAATAAGTTAGAGTTTCAAATTATGCAATGCATGAAGTAATATAGTAGGTTTTATAGTTGAAAATACCTAACATGCATTCCTAGCATAAATCCTCCTAGAGAACAAGTAATCCACATCTACATTTAAAAAAATGAGCAGCTAGCAAGTATCAAACAACTAACAATTCAGTGGGTGCCAACAAACTGACACAAACCCAGAAACAAAAGTATGTCTGAACTAGTAAACTAAACAAACAACAACCTACCTCGCTAAGACGAGGCAACAACCACGACCAACACTGCCGCCCAGAAAACTCCAAAACCAGCACTGTTAACTGCTACTGCTCTGAACCTGAGGCATTCCAAAAACAGAACACCTCAGCAAGAAGGTACAAATGGTGGCAGGAAAAAGTAATAAGCCAAAATAAACAAAGGTCAACAGAGGTACCAACCCAAGACCAAAAGCACTGAAGTAAAGTACAAAAGAAACAGGGCATCAACAGGGAAATAACTCCTACGTGATTTGTCACATTCCACAAGAGTACACCAGACGCACAAGGCTACAAGGTGACTACATGAATATTTCATCAGAAAGGAAAATACAACACCTTTATTAGGCACCTGTGGTCGACTTTACCCAAAAAAATACGGCGAAGTGGTCACTCTTGGACACACCACCCACAAACACGGGCGAGGTGGTCACTCTTGGACACACCACCCGAAAATAAAACGGATATATAATCCGTCTAATTGCGAGGGAGTCTCATACTCTCCACCATACACCGCAGACATCCAAAAACCAGGTAAACTTCCGTAGGACACTAATGAAGGTAACAAACACTGCGGAGGTGGAATCGTCCACTAACTCCAGCATTCAAGAAACCCAAAGAAACCATAACACAAATATCTCGGGATTTGGCTCGATAGATTCTACTTGACATTACTAGATTTGAGACGCGGTTGATCAACCCTTACGGACAATTTACAATCTTAGATAAACTCTGATACGTTCGATAACGATAAATAAGCTAATTAACGCCAACACTAAAAATATTCTATCAAACCAATATGAAGTTACCCGATTCAGTTAGCGAAATAAGATTTAGAAATTTTCAAGTGATCGAAAAATTAGACATAGCTATAACTTTGAAAGAAGATCAAAGAACAAAACTCATTCGTTACCATCAAATCGGACAAGGAGAAACGAGGGGAAACCACCACTTGCCTTGGTTTAACCGGAAAAGTCCACCGAATCACTCTACGTCGTAGATCAGGGCAAAAGGATGCGGGAGGAGTTGAAATCTGAACAAAAACGGCTAAAAAGGAGGTTAGGGCCGAAAACTTTAACGAGAAATCTCAAGAAACGGGGAAGATATTACCACGATGGCTTAGCTCTCGGCGAGAGCTTTCCGGATCTATGTTCGGATGAAGATTTCGAGCACCGGAGCACCGTCGGCGGCCACCGGAAGATTCACGACAAGGAAACTCTCTCTCTCGCTCGCTGCTTTGGTTCGAGAGAAAACATATCGGAGAAGATGAAGTTCGGTTCTAAACCTAAGTTTAAGAATATATATATATATATATATATATATATATATATATATATATATATATATATATATATATATATATATATATATATATGTTTATAAAAAGTTTTGTCAAAAAAACGGGTTATTTCGAGCGGTTTCGCGAGAACCCAAAATAGAGGTCTAGGATGACTCCAAATCAAAAGGGGCTCAACATGAAAGTTGTAGATCTAGTCGAGACGAACAAATTTCTTGTTGACCATTGTTTCGTACGACACCGTTTTGACACTCAAAACGTTGCCCGAACTCAGACTGCACAGACTACTCGTGTAGAAATTGGTTTACTCGAGTTGGAGGCTTGGGGAACTCGAGATAGTCATAGGAACTCGAGATAAAAGGCATATAACTCTAGTAGATCAGGTCTACTCGATATAGAAGGCATGGAACTCGAGTGGATCAGTCGAACGGGCTATCTATGAGCAGTTTCGGGAAAATAAAACATAAAGGACTAAGATGGCTCCAGAGCGAAAAGTACCCAACATGAAAGTTGTAGATCTCGCCGAGATGAACAAATTTCATGTTTACCATTTTTCCATACGATGCGGTTGTGATCCTCAAACATGCATCCGAACGTAAACACAATTGACCTACTCGAGTTGCAGAATGACCTACTCGAGTAGCAGAATTGACCTACTCGAGTTGCAGAATGACCTACTCGAGTAGTGGAATGACCTACACGAGTAGTAGAATTGACCTACTCGAGTTGCAGAATAACCTACTCGAGTAGCAGAATTGACCTACTCGAGTTGCAGAATGACCTACTCGAGTAGCAGAATTGACATACTCGAGTTGCAGAATGACCTCCTCGAGTAGTAGAAAGACCTACACGAGTCATATAAAAATCACTGGAGTATAATTGCAGGAAAAACAATTCTTTTGCAAATATACATTTTTTTATCAAACTATATGAATGAATAATAAAAGATATTTTTGAATAGTACTATAATATTAAAATAATAATATTTATATATTTTGAATAAGAAAACACAAGTTCAAAACAGAGGCCCAAACACGCGCCGAATTGAACGAAACTCGCACCGTAGACGAACACTGACGCTACAAACACACCGACGAAGTCAAAATCAAAATCCGACGAACCATTCCCGAGATATTAATCTTCAAAGTATACAGCGAACATAAACAATCCAAAACTTCAATCGCGCGCCGAGACTCCAAGAATACTCGGATTGCGATGAAACTTGACGAGCAAGTTCAAAATTACTCAACTTAAATTCCAACTGCAAAATTTCCCATTACAAAAAGAATTCGGCTGACTCGACCACACAGACGCGAAAATGCCTTAAAGGCATTGCGCCGTCAACTCGACGCTAAAAGTAACGCCACGACGTCATGAATATGACGCTGCTCAGTCGAATAAAATCATCGAAAAATCAGGGGCGTTACAGTTGCACTTTTTTGTAACGACCCGGGTTTAGGCCCACTGGGCCGCCCCACGGTGTCGCCGGCCTACCAGCAGCCCGGGTTTAGAGCTCAGAGGCCCACCGCACCCTTGCCTGGGCCGGCGGCTTGTCTCGCCCCACGGCACCACTGGTAGTAAGCCTAAACATCAAGGCCTGCAGGCCCATTGCTAAACAAGGAATATTAGCAATTACATCAAGATTGGAAGAGGGAGGAAGAGGGGAGAAACGATCACTTGCCTTGGTTTTGCCGGAGGAGGCCTCCAAATCAGACCTCGGCGTAGATCGGGACAAGGAAAGACGGGAGAAGTCAAAATCTGAATAGAAATCGCCGAAATAAAGGTTAGGGCCAAAAACTCTTACGAGAAAAACTCAAGAAATGGGGAAGATTTTACCACGATGACGTAGCTCTCGTTGAGAGCTTTCCGGATCTATGTTCGGTTCAAGATTTCAAGCACTGGAGCACCGTCGGCGGCCACCAGAAGAATTGCGGAAGAACTTTCTCTCTCACGCTCACGCCGTTCTGGTTCGGGAAAATGAACAGAAGTTCGGTTCCATGGAGGAAGAAGAAGTACATATATATAAGGTATAATTATAATATTAAAATAATTTTTACCTATAACAGTTACAATTCTAAGAAAAGAACCGGGGGAGAGGGTTAGCTGGACCGGAGCTCTCGAGAAGTCATGGATTACTTGAGAAGAACAAAAGGAAGCTTTACTCGGGTAGAAAGCAGGACTTCTCGAGTACTGAAATGGACTTCTCGAGAATGAAGGGCAGTTCTCGAGTACAAGCAAAACTTCTTGAGAACAAGAAGGAAGAACAACCTCGTTCGACGAACTCTGTTCGAAATTCGTCGAACACAAGACCCGCTCGACGAACACCTGATTGTTCGACATTTGTCGAACCCAGAACCATTCAACGATCGTCGAATGCCCAGTTCTCCGTTCGTCGAACGCCCAATTCGTCATTCGTCGAATGCCCAGTCAGCGCCCAAAATTCGTCTCCCGCCTCTGTTCGACGAAAACCTACCCTTAAGGGGGGGGGGGGGGTTGCTTCTTGAGAATCAATAGGAGGGTTTCTCGAAAATCAGAACAAAGCATGAGGCTTTAATATAATAATAATCATATTCAAATAGTTTGAATCAAGGAAATACGTGTTCAAAACGAAGGCCCAAACGCGCTTCGAATTAAACGAATTTAACAGCGAAGACAACCATAGAATCCGACGCACCATTCTTGAGACACTATCATCAAATGATTACACAAACAAAAATCATCACAAAGATCCAAACACGTGTCGAGACTCCAAATGCTCGGATCGCGATAAAACTGGACAAGTTCAAAACCTCAAAACTTCATTCTTTCAATCAAGGAAAACATTCAATCCAATCAAAATCCCAAAAGTAGGTCAAATAGACCCAACGGACGCGAAAACGCACTAACGGTGCAACACCGTCAACATGACGTAAAAAGTAATGCCCTGATGTCATAAACATGATGATACCAAATCAAATAATATCATCGGAAAAATCGGGGGCGTTGCAGTCACTCCCCCTAAAAAGAAGTTTCATCCCGAAACTTAATACAACTCCAAAATCAAATCAAAACGAGAAAATCAATCACCACCAAAAGCATGGAGACATACCTGAAACAAAGGGAAGAGATGCGAATGAGATTCCCTCATTGCCGACTCCAATTCCCACGTCGCATTTTCGACGTCTTGATTTCGCCAGAGAAATTTAACCATGGGGATGATCTTTCTCTGCAACACTCGATCTTGAGATTCCAAAATACGGACAGGTTCTTCCACATACGTAAGGTTGGGCTGAATCTGGGGCACCGAGTCAAGGACTTGACGATCACTACGAACACAATTCCGCAACTGGCTTACATGGAACACATCATGGACACCAGGGAAGGTAGCAGGTAAATCCACTATATAAGCTGACACTCCGATACACTCAAGAATCTGAAAAGGTCCTACATACCGGGGGTCTAACTTGTGGTTCCTTCCAAACCTTTTAATACCTGACATCGGAGAGACTTTCAGAAAAACCAAGTCCCCAACGACGAACTCCAGATCGACACTTCGTCGATTAAAATATTTCTCGTAACGTTCTTGTGCTATACGGAGCTTCTCACGAATATGAGTTACAACACAATTCATCTCTTCAAGGGCTTCCAGGCCTAGCATCGGTCTTTTACCAACCTCAGCCCAAAACAAAGGTGTCCTACAATGCCTTTCGTACAAGTCCTCAAACAGGGTCATCTGCAGACTCTCTTGATAACTGTTATTGTATGTGATTTCCATGAGTGTGAGACGCTGATCCCAAGCAGCATCGTGATCCAAAATGTAACAACTGATCATATCTTTCACGATCTGATTTATCCTTTTTGTCTGATAATTTGACTGCGGATGATAGACAGTGGAATACCTTAAATCGGTACTCAATCCCTCCTGTAAACTCTTCCAAAAGCGAGACGTAAATCTGGAGTCTCGATCCGATACCACTCCATGTAGACTGATGACCTCCTCAAGGTATAATTCAGCTATCTACTTCATAGAATACCCAATCTTAAAGGGGACAAAGTGAGCACACTTAGTCAATCTATCAACTATTACCCAAATAGAGTCGTGCCGATGAAGACGACGACCCCCAACATGTTGAAGATGATTAAGGCTTGCTCGCGGAAGATCCTTCTCCGTCTCCAACAAAAGACTTGAGCCGCCATGATGATCGTGTGGAGCGTCGCTACAACCTCCGCCCGCTGCTCAAGACCACATAATATCATTTAGTTGAATACTTTTAATATTATTTGAATTTATTGTGCTACTTGTTTGGAGCATTTTATTATTTCATTATCGTTTAAAAACATTAGAGTTTATATTTTTAATGTTGGGCTGCATGTAGCCAAAGTATGATGTAAGCTTATATATAAGCATGTAATTTTTCATTTGGGACAAGTTGAATGAAAATATTGAGAACCCTATTCCCTCCTAAGAAATTCTCTCCCTCCTCCTTCTAAAATTCGGCCAGCCCTAGCCTCCTCCTTGTTAGCCGCCAACCACACCACCACCCTCCTCCCTCCCTCTCTCGGCCTAGCCCCTCCCTCTCTCCAACTGCCGCCACCTTTTCTCTCTCCCCTAGATTTAACTTTCGGCCACCTTTTTCTCTACAACCTAGCCGAGCCCCTCTACCCCATCCTAATCCGGCCGGCCATTCAAAACTCAAACCCGACCAGCAGCCCTCCCCACAAAATAAGACCAGCCACCTCAAGGAGAAAGTCCGACCACCCCCCTCTCTCTTGGTGGTGTTTTCATGGACCATCGATCAAGGCGTGAAGCGACGAAGGAGGACAAATTTTCCTCTCCATCCGGCGTAACTCCGGCGGAGCCGTTGAAGAGCGATCCAAGTTAAATAATCGGAATCATCCATTCCGATTTGGGTAACGAAAAATTCCTACCTTTGTGTGTTTCTCTTCCTAGATATTCTTGTGGTGGAAATTCTTGGCGTTGGATTTAAAATCACTAAATAATCATGGTTTCTTCGATTAGTTTTTGTGTTTATCTTGATCAAACTAATTTTCGAAAGGTTTGGCGAACCTCGTGACGTTTTGTTGGGAGAGATCTACCGTTTTCAGGATCGTAAATTTTGGTAGATCTCTTTTGGTACAACCTTCGCTCGAGCGGACCGAGTGTGTCCTTTTAGCCGGAAAGAATATTGACTTATCGCCTCTAATTCGATCCTAATCGGTTTGGCTACCCGTACGTTAGCATAAAAGTGATATAATTGCTTGGTGTGTGCGCTGCGTGAAATTTTGTGCGAGTGTCGAATTCGAATCGTAGAGAGGCGATCGTGGTTAATCCGTAGATTTTTCGGTGTCAACGTGTAGGCCTTACATCAATTTGGTATCAGAGGGCGGTTCACGTCAATTTCCTAATTGGCACCCTCCCCCTCTTGCCGTGCACGTCGACACGCACTTTTGTATTGCATGTCGTTTTGTCAAAATTATAAAAAAAATTTCCCTGGTCTGCCAATAGCGGCCTAAAATTCTTATTTTTCTGCAAAAAAAAATAATAAAAAAATTTTAATAGTCTTTAATTTATTTTCATTAAGAAAGACAAAAAGAAAATATGTTTTCCCCTAGTTAGTAAGCGGAAACAATTTTTTCACTGTCTTTTTCTTTAAGTCAGACTACTGTTTAGTTGCATGCGCACTAGATTAGATACAGAGTATTCCCCGTCTTCTTCCAATATGGCGGACGAACGGGATAAGAGTCATGGTCTCACAACACTTGAGGAACTCCGCCAGGATTTCACTGAACAAATGACAGCTATTAGGGAGACGCTTCACGAGCTGAGATTAAGTATCGCGGCTCCCCGTAATCAACCCGCAAACCAACGCGCGGAAGGAAATATTAACCCTAACCTAAACAATAATAATGAACAAGTTCCGCGAGCACCGTACGAGTTTGATATTACTAGGGCCGTCCGGGTCAAACCCCCATCATACGATGGATTGAGAGAACCCCAAGTTTTCCAAGACTAGGTTATGGAGATAGAGTGCTACTTCGAGTGGTACAATCTGAATGACGCGGATAAGGTGCGGGTTGCGAGAATGAAATTGTTGGGTAGGGCTAAGATATTTTGGTTGAATGAGGAGCGACGTCTGAGAGTCGAGAATGGAGAGTTACCCATTGTTTGGGCAGACATGAAGGCCTTGTTGACAGAGCAGTACGTCCCCACGTACCATCAAACACAGATGTTTGATGATTTGGATACCTTTAAGCAAGGGAATAGGTCGGTTTCTGAGTATATGAGTCTACTTAAGGACATGATGGTTATGTGTGGCGTGAAAGAGATGCCCGAAGTCACCCTCTCTAGGTTTCGTAAGGGGTTAAATCCCGACATCCAGGGAAAATTACTGCGTTGTGGTAACACCGACCTACACATCACTTTTAATGTTGCATTAGATATCGAGAAGCACAACGTGCATAAAAATAAGTCTCACTCGTTTCATAAGGAAAAGTCCATCTTAGGACCACCTCCCACTTCCACCTATAAGGATAAGGGGAAGTTCCTATCCACCGACTCGAGCTCCATAGTTGTGACTGCCAGGAATAGTAGAAACCCAACGGGTGAGAGAGTCCTTGTAGGAAGGGTCGACAAAATGAATGCCACTTGTTTCGCTTTTGGGATTCAAGGTCACTACGCTAGTGAGTGTCCTACTAAGCCCAATCCCTTAGCCCTGTTAGATTCCACATGTGAGTCAGACGACTTGATTTATGAGGCAGGAGAGGATACCGAGTCAGAAGGAGTGCCTAGCGATATGGAGGATGAATCGCATATGATGGTCATGAGGTGTATTCTGGCGACTCCACGAGCGTTAGATGACTGGAATAGGATGAATATTTTTTCATTGAATTTTAAGAGTGGAGAGAAATGGTGTAGGTTGATCATCGATAGTGGTAGCTGTATGAATGTCACTTCTGAAACTGCGGTGACCCGAATGTCTTTAGTTACTGAGCCACACCCTCACCCTTATAAGGTTGCATGGGTAGATAAGTCATCCCTCCCAGTGTCGAAGCGTTGTTTGGTACCCCTTACCATCAAAGCTTATTCTGAAAAGATTTGGTGTGACGTCATCCCTATGGATGTTTGTCACGTTTTATTAGGTCGTCCATGGCTTTATGATCATGATGTTACCCACTTTGGCCGAGCTAACACTTATGAATTTAAATTTAATGGCAAGACAATAATTTTAAAACCCACTCCGCCTAAGGATCCTTCGGTCCCCTCTAAGGATACGATTGTCCCGGTCGAAAAGAAAGCGTTAAGTCTGATAGGTAAGAAGGAACTTGCGTGTAGTACCTTTATGGATGGTGTCATGTATGTGTTAGTTTGTTTGCAAATTAAGGAAGATGCGTCGTCATTTGAGAGTTTACCACCGGCGTTGAGGAAACTCTTAGAAGTGTTTAAGGATGTGTATCCGGACGAGCTACCGTCCGAGTTATCCCCCATGCGGGACATCCAACATGCGATAGATTTCATCCCGGGTTCCTCATTACCCAACCTTCCTCAATATCGGTTAAACCCTTCCGCACACTTAGAGTTACAAACCCAAATTTCAGATTTATTACAAAAGGGGTTCATCCGTCATAGCAAGAGTCCGTGTGCCGTACCCGCCTTACTTGCTCCCAAGAAAGACGACTCTTGGAGGATGTGTGTGGATAGCAGAGCCATAAATAAAATTACTATTAAATATTGGTTTCCCATCCCTCGCTTGGACGATTTGTTGGACATGTTAGCTGGTGCCACGATTTTCTCGAAATTGGATTTTAGGAGTGACTACCATCAGATCCGAATTAGGGAAGGTGATGAATGGAAGACTGCCTTTAAATCTAAGGAAGGGCTCTACAAGTGGTTAGTTATGCCACTTGGGCTTTCCAATGCCCCGATCATGTTTTCTATGATTATGACTCACGTCTTCCAACCTTATATGGGACAATTCATAGTAGTGTACTTTGATGATATTCTTGTTTTTAGTACTTCTACGATCGATCATGAGTCACATTTGAAGATTATCCTTACCACGTTGAGGTCAGAGAAATTATTCGTTAATATTAAAAAAATGTACTTTTCATATGTCATCTGTAGAGTTCCTTGGTTATATTGTGAGTTCGGAGGGCATACATGTAAACCCTAAGAACGTCCAAGCCATTAAGGATTGGCCAAAGCCCGCCAATATTCGGGATGTTCGGAGTTTTCACGGTCTAGCTATGTTTTATCACCGATTTATTAGAGATTTTAGCAGTATCATGGCCCCCATTACAGAGTTCATGAAAAGGGTGATTTTACATGGACGAAATCGGCCGCTAAAGCGTTTCAAGTAATTAAATCATGCATGTCGGATGCTCCCCTTTTGCGATTACCAGATTTTAATAAGGTCTTTGAGTTATCATGTGATGCGTCCGGAGTTGGTATTGGTGGTGTATTGAGTCAGGAAGGCCATCCTATTGGATACTTCAATGAGAAACTCGCGGGGCCAAAACTGAATTATTTTAATTATGATCGAGAGTTTTACGCGATCATTAGGTGCCTCCAACATTGGCGACATTACTTACTTCCTAAGGAATTTATTATTTTATCCGATCATGAGGCTTTGAGATTTATTAACTCTTAAACTAAAGTTACTCCAAGACATGCCAAATGGGTCTCCTATCTTCAAGAGTACACATTTATAATAAAACACCTTAAGGGAACTCACAATCGTGTAGCGGATGCCCTTAGTCGTGTATCTTTATTATTATCTATGCTAGAAATTAAGGTGATTGGGTTCGATAGAATTAAGGATGAGTATGTCCATTATCCGGATTTCAAGGAAATCTATTTATCCACTTAGGACAACTCGCCCACGACCATTTCGACCTTTTATATTCGTGACAGTTATTTATTCAATCATTCGAAGCTATGTATTCCACGTTCTTCAATACATCATTTCATCATTTGGGAATTGCATAGCGGTGGGTTAGGTGGACATTTTGGCCGTGACAAGTCCATCACATTAGTAGAAGACAAGTTCTATTGGCCCGGTCTTAAGTCAATGGTTAATAAAATCGTGGGAAGTTGTCGAGCGTGCCAATTAGCTAAGAGTAACAAAACAAATGCGAGACTTTATACCCCTCTCCGATTCCTTCCATTCCCTGGGAAGACGTTAGTATGGATTTTATTCTAGCCCTGCCTGTCACGTTTAGACGTCATGATTCTATTCTGGTAGTAGTAGATCGGTTTTCCAAAATAGGTTTATTTTATTACGTGTAATAAAACCAACGATGCGTCACATGTTGCAAAATTATATTTTAAGGATGTAGTTGGACATCAGGGCGTTCCAAAATCGATAGTGACCAGTAGAGATGTAAAATTTACTAGTTATTTTTGAAAGACCTTGTGGAGGATTATGGGCACCAAACTTTTGTTTTCTTCGGCCTACAATCCCCAGACGGATGGACAAACGGAAGTGGTAAACAGAAGTTTAGGTAGTTTGCTACGTTGCCTTGTGGGAGAACACAAGGGTACATGAGACCTTATCCTTCCTCATGCTCAGTTAGTGTATAATAATTCCAAAATAGGTCCACTGGTTTGTCTCCGAATGAGATCGTGCACGGATATAAAACACCAGTGCCGCTTGACTTGATTATGTTTCCGCCATCTATAAGTCAAGTCAATTTGCACAGGATTTTGCCTCTCATATTATCATAATTTGCATAAGCACATAAAACGCTAACCACACAATACGCATCTTATCAAGTTCATGCTAATGTACATAAAAGGGAATCTCACTTTAAAGTTGGCGATTTAGTCTTGGTGCGTCTCGTCCCTGAACGGATGTCTTCGGGCGCTATAAAAAAGTTGGCGAATCGGCGAGCTGGACCTTTTTGGATCTTAAAGAAATTAGGAGAAAACCCATATCTTTTGGAGTTGCCCACTGATTGTGGTATTTTCCCTATTTTTAATGTTTCTGATTTAACGCCATATGTTTCTCTTCCACTTGAATTATCTAACTGTCCGTTTAGCTCCACTACATTTTCTAATGGGCTGGGGGGTGAACTTGTGTCTGGATCGCTCTCTCCATCGGTCTCCAATGGAGGTCCTTTGGTTGTTGATGAAGAAAAGTTTCCTTCTTTATTGCCTAATGCTTTTCCCAGGTTTCCCAGGACAAACGTTTTGCTAGACAGGATCATCAAGGATGAAGTGCTTTCCTCTCCAGGTGTTGATGTTTGCCGCTATTTGATTCATTGGCGTGATTGTCCGGCCTCCGATGACTCTTGCCTTCCGGAATCAGAGGTGGCCCACGACCCCCAATATGTTGAAGATGATGAAGGCTTGCTCGCGGAAGATCCTTCTCCGTCTCCAACAAAAGACTTGCGTCGGCATGGTGATCGTGTGGAGCATCGCTACAACCTCTGTTGGAACACCCTCTTACTAATTTGGGTCAGGATCACTATGTCTTTAGGAAACCTGTTTTTGACCTCCTGTATAGCTCTAAAGGTCAATTAGATTTGAGTCTAAGGGTTAGTACTTAGGTTTGGAAGCTGCCCTCAAGACCAGGATTTTCAGTTTGAGACTAAGTCATATCGTCTAGCTCAGTACGACGAATCGTCGAACTCCAATCGACGATCGTCTAGCTCAACTTCGACAGATCGTCGAACTGCATTCGACGATCGCTGAGCTCAACTTCAACAAATCGTCGAACTCCATTCGACGATCTGCGAGCTCAGTTCGACGATCTTGACTCAGTATTGATTCTCTATCTCTGAGCTCAGTTCGACGATCTTTGAGCTCAGATCGACGATTTCTGTTGCTGTCTAAGTCCAAATCGCTGAGCTCAGTTCGACGATAGCAGAGCTCAGTTCGACGTTTTTCTGATGACTTCAAGGATTTTCAAGATTCAAATTCAGAACAGTTAAGGAGTTATTCAGCAATTAATTCAGAAGATTTTCTAGCCGTTTTCATTGATTCTGGACCAAGTTTTAAGGGATTATCAAGGAATGTTTCTTTGGACTTTCCCCCAGAAGACATTTGCAATTAAGGATGCAATTAATGACAGGCCAATGACTATTCTTGACAGAGGATGATTTTCTATTCAGTACCAGAGAATAAAATACAAGATTTTTTTGAATCTCTCCATCACTCAGAACACAGATAAGAAGAGACAATACAGACAAGAAGAACAAGAACAAAACATTCTCTGTCTCAAAGAATTCATACAAGAACACACATCCAAAGGAGATCAACAAATCTGAAAATCTTCAGATCACCTTTGATTCAAGTGTTCAAGGCCAACATCTTTCAAGACTCCAGACACCTAACATTTCAGCTGTTGCTGAAACTATCGTTTGCTGGAGATCAACTTCTGAAGGCCTATCACCCTACAACAAAGCTTCATTTCCTGAACATCTTAAGAACTCAGGGGGAGCTTTGACAACATCTAAATCCACATAGTCTTCTCAGCTGCTCTGAGAAAGAGAAGACTTCCATAACTCTCTCATCCCCGTCTCAGTAAAGGGTTTCTCAAACTCCCTTCAAAAGTTTGAGCTTGGTTTTTGAGCACCTTGTCAAAAGCTCATTGGTGGCAAGACACCTGATCAAAAAATCTGATTTGGTTTTTGAGCACCTTATCAAAAGCTCATTGGTGCCCAGGACACCTGATCAACTCATCCTGCAGTGGATTCCTACCTAGGGTGGTAGTAGAGTGGATGTACCCAAGTTTAGGGGAACCACTATAGCTCCTTGTGTCTTCTGGCTTGCTTGTCTTTATCTTTTATTTCTGGCTGTGATTGTTTTGTGATTAGATTTAATAGTTGCTTCCCTGTTCACTCAGATTACAACAATTGTTGTAAAAAGTTTTCAAGCACCATATACTCCATTCACCCCCCCTCTAGAGTATATCAGATCTAGCTGCACTTTCAATTGGTATCAGAGGAGGTCACAGGTTCAAGACCGGGGGAGCGCTATTAAATCCTGATTTCTCCCTTCTACCTGTGTGGGTCCGGCGGGTCAGGCAACCATGGACATGTGGTAACCCCACCTCTGAGCCGTGAAACCGTGGACATGTGGTAACCCCACCTCTGAGCCGTGTGGGACATGTGGTAACCCCACCTCTGAGCCATGTGGGCCATGTGGTAACTCCACCTCTGAGCCGACGGGTTGTGCTGGACGCCGGGGGGGGGATTGTTGGGTCTGGAGTTCCTTCACTTGACCCGTGGCGCTATTCTACTTATTTAAGAAATTAAGTAGCACCCTTTCCAACAGTCCGGCCTTTTGGAACAGTTGGTTATGCGCTTGATCCTTCAACCTCCGCCCGCGACGCAAGACCACATAATATCATTTAGTTGAATAATTTTAATATTATTTGAATTTATTGTGCTATTTGTTTGGAGCATTTTATTATTTCATTATGGTTTAAAAACATTAGAGTTTATATTTTTAATGTTTGGCTGCATGTAGCCAAAGTATGATGTAAGCCTATATATAAGCATGTAATGTTTTCATTTGGGACAAGTTGAATAAAAATATTGAGAACTCTAATCCCTCCTAAGAAATTCTCTCCCTCCTCCTTCTAAAATTCGGCCAGCCCTAGCCTCCTCCTTCTTAGCCGCTAACCACACCACCACCCTCCTCCCTCTTTCTCTCTCTGCCTAGCCCCTCCCTCTCTCCAACTGCCGCCACCTTTTCTCTCTCCCCTAGATTTAACTTTCGGCCACCTTTTTCTCTACAACCTACCTGAGCCCCTCTACCCCATCCTAATCCGACCGGCCATTCAAAACTCAAACCCGACCAGCAGCCCTCCCCACAAAATCCGACCAGCCACCTCAAGGAGAAAGTCTGACCAGCCCCCTCTCTCTTGGTGGTGTTTTCGTGGACCATCGACCAAGGCGTGAAGCAACGAAGGAGGACGAATTTTCCTCTCCATCCAGAGTAACTCCGGCAGAGCCGTTGAAGAGCGATCCAAGTTAAATAATCGGAATCATCCATTCTGATTTGGGTAACGAAAAATTCCTACCTTTGTGTGTTTCTCTTCCTAGATATTCTTGTGGTGGGAATTTTTGGCGTTGGATTTAGAATCGCTAAATAATCTTGGTTTCTTCGATTGGTTTTTATGTTTATCTTGATCGAATTAATTTTCTAAAGGTTTGGCGAACCTCGTAACTTTTTGTTGGGAGAGATCTTCCGTTTTCTGGATCATACATTTTGGTAGATCTCTTTTGGTACAACCTTCGTTCGATCGGACCGGGTGGGTCCTTTTAGCCGGAAAGAATATTGGCTTATCGCCTCTAATTCGATCCTAATCGGTTTGGCTACCCGTACATTAGCATAAAAGTGATGTAATTGCTTGGTGTGTGCGCTGCTTGAAATTTTGTGCGAGTGTCGAATTCGAATCGTAGATAGGCGATCGTGGTTAATCCGTAGATTTTTCGGTGTCAACGTGTAGGCCTTACATCACGTGCCCATGAGGAGATCTTGGTAAATCGGTGATGAAGTCCATTGAAATACTCTCCTATTTACAACTTGTAATATCAAGCGGTGTCAGTTTACCCCCAAGCCTTCTATGGTCAGCCTTAACACGCTAACACATATAACATTCCGACACAAACTTTGATATATCATTTTTCATTCCCGACCACCAAACAATTTGCTTTAGATCGTTATACATTTTGGTGGAACCAGGGTGGTAGGCAACACTGGAACCATGGGCTTCATTACAAATTTTAGCCCGAACATCACCAAAAGCGGGGATACAAAACCTACCGCGGTATTTCAGAGTATCAAACTCATCCAAAGAGAAATCAGGTAGCTCTCCCTTCTCAGTTCTATTCCGGAGATGCAACAAATCCGGGTCATCCCTCTGGTGCGCTCTGGTAAGGGAAATCCAAGAGGGCTCTTCTGCTTCCAAACTAGCAGGCACAGTACTACTCCCAACTTCAATGTCCATCAACATGAATTCCTCCACCAAGGACTGTATAGATATATTAAAAAAATTTGCGGTCTTCCTACTCAAAGCATCAGCTACCACGTTAGCCTTTCCCGGGTGATAGAGGATCTCCACCTCATAATCGGCCACATACTCTAACCACCTACGCTAGAGCAGATTTAGCTCCTTTTGAGTGAAGACGTAGTTCAAGCTCTTATGGTCTGTGTAAATCATGCGTAGGATAATTTCTTTCATGATTTTTAATTACCTCAATCCGTACGCGATCACCTTTCCTTCTTGCATTAAAATACAACCTAGTCCAATGTATGATGCATCCACATACACAACTTACTCATCTCCTTCAGTAAGCAAGGTTAAAACTGGAGTAGTACACAATATTTTCTTCAGCTCATGGAAAGCTTCTTCACAATTATCGCTCCAAAATAACGCGGTGTTCTTCTGGGTAAGTCTAGTTAGAGGAGCAGACAACACAAAAAACCCTTCCACGAACCTTCTATAATAGTCGGGCAGGCCTAAGAAGCTCCTAATCTCCTTGGGTATAGAAGGTATCTTCCATTCCATCACAACAGAAATCTTGGTCGGGTCTACGAAAATACCATCCTTGCTCACAACATGACCCAGAAAGGACACCTGAGGTATCCAGAACTCACACTTGCTCAACTTTGCATATAACTTATGCTCCCTTAGGTTCGACAAAACCAATCGCAAATGTTGAGTATGCTCCTCAACACTGCGGGAATACACGAGGACGTCATCTATAAACACAATCACAAAATGGTCCAAGAAATCTTTGAACACTCTATTCATTAAATCCATGAAAGCAGATGGTGCATTTGTTAAACCAAAGGACATTACTAAGAACTCAAAATGTACATGCCGTGAACGGAAAGCAGTCCGTGGAATATCTGCCTCACGAATCCTCAACTGGTGGTAGCCTGAACGAAGATCGATCTTTGAAAACACCGAGCTACCATGCAACTGATCGAATAAATCATCAATCCTCGACAAGGGATATCAATTTTTAATGGTCACCTTATTTAATTCTCTATAATCGATGCAAAGCCTCATCGATCCATCTTTTTCCTTTACAAATAATACATACGCACCCCACAGAGAAGAAGTCGGCCTAATAAATCCGTATTACAACAACTCGTCGACCTGAGTATGTAACTCATCAAACTCACGTGGAGCCATACGGTACAGTGGCTTGGCAATAGGATAAGTACCTGGATCGAGGTCTGTCATAAACTCTACCTCTCTTACAGGAGGAAGTCCTAGAAGACTATCAAGAAAACATCTGGAAACTCTCGCACCACCGAGATATCCTCAAGACGTGGTGTAACAAAAGATGTTTCCAAAGCAGAAATAGAAACCAGATATGCCTCACAACCAGACTCTAAAGCCCAACAAGCACGTACCGTAGAAATGATAGGGGAAACCCTGTCCTGAAAACCATAGACACTCATAGGTTGTCCATTATCCATCTTGAAGTCTAGCCAGTTTGCCTTGTATTGGATGACCGCATAATACTTGGACAGCCAGTCCATGACCAAAATCACGTCGAAATCCGCCAGATCCAACACCATCAGATCCTCAAAGCCTAGGAAATCACTTAGACAAATAGGGCATCTCTGAACTCCTTGATTTGATATCACCAGATCACTGAAGGGAAGCGTGACGTTGAAGGAGTCTCCTAATTGATCCACGTTCAAACTATGTTTATCTACGAAACTTCACGCAACAAAGGAATGAGTGGCACCTGAATCGAAAAGAACGCGTGCCCACCTATTCCGCACCTTAAGCTCCCCTATAACAGTAGCATACATAACTAAACGAATGAAAACTAGGGTAAATAACAGAGAGTAAAAATTAAACTAGGGTCTAACCTGATATCACTTGGGTAGAGGTCTGAGCTTCCTCCCTGGTCACCACATTTAGCTTTCCTTTCCCTCTGTCCTGGTCTGGTGGTGGTGATAGAGCCCAAAACGAGGTAGGCTGCAGTGGAGTCTGAGCTTGGGGGCATGAAGACTTCAGGTGCCCCTTCTGCCCGCACTGAAAGCAAGCCTTATCTTTCGACCAGCAATGACTCACGTCATGTCCCTTCTTTGTATAGAATGTGCACATCAGATCTCCTTTGGGTGCACCTTGGATGGTGAGCACCTGCTGCTTCTTCAGAGTTGCAGTCCTTTTGACACACCTTTCATAAGGGTGGCCAGATCGACCATAAAAGCTACATATTTCTCTACTTTTCTTCTTCGAAGAAGGGCCAGATGCCCTAGAGCTTCCATCCTCATCACCTTTCCTCTTCTATTTTCTCACCACAGCACCTCGATTCTTGGCATTTTCAATCGCCACAACTTTCAGAGAGGCTTCCACTGCCTCAGCATAACTTTTCGCTCTATAAGCGCATGCCAACTGTTGGACATCGCTTCTTAGTCTTCCGAGAAAGTGCTTCACTCCTCTCGCCTCCGAAGCTACCATATCTGGAGCAAATCTGCTCAACTTACTGAACTCAATCTCATATCCGCTCACCGTGAGCTTACTCTGCTTCATATGCAGAAAATTATTCATCAGACGGTCCTGCTCGACCGAGGGTAGAAACTTCTTAAGCAACATCTTCTTGAAGGACTCATAAGAGCATCCTTACTTCAAACTCGCCTTTTCCCGAATCCACCAGCTCTTCGCCAGTCCTTTTAGCTGGTAGGCCGCAATCATCACCTTTTAGGCTTCTACAATCCCCAAATATGAGAACATCTCCTCGATTGCGATGATCCAATGATCCAAAACCATAAAGTCGGCACTCCCTTCATAGGTAGGAGGTCCCAATCGCTAGAAATGCGAAATAAAATTCATCCCTGGTGGTAGCTTTGCCAGGGGCACCAGGGCAGCAGGATTAATGGGTACGACTTGACCCACAGTAGGATCTTGCACAAAGGGTTGCTGCACGGGAGCAACAGACAACAAGGACTGAATCTGCTATTACATCCCCACTAACTGTCTCGACAGAGCCAAGTTACTCTAACGCAAACTCTCGATCACCGCATCACTTTAAGCACCTCACGACTCACCCTCCGACTGGGGAGTCGATCGAGTCGCAGGACGTCTAGCCGACATTTCTAGAAAAGTAACGAACGACTCATCAAAAAATCCTAGATTACAACTAGGCCACACAACTAGTTCAGACCATACTTAAAGACAGTTTCTTATGCTGCAACTTGCTCTGTGATTTTATAATGATGCTATGTCCTACTTAGGATGATATCCTCTCATCTTATTGACTCATGTGCCTATGATATAAGTGCATGAATTATTTATTTCAATATAGAAAAATCATGTGTGTACATGTGTCATCATGTAAACCTTAACTTAGCACGCGTGCTTATGCGATGATATGTTATGTATGCAATGCTATGCATTCTAAAAAGGCCTTAATGCATGTATGAGCGGCGTACACATGAAATGTTATGCATCACATACTATATAACATCACATGCAATGAGAAAAGAAAAATATGCTAATGGGCACCCATGTGGTGATGGTTATGCATCCCATACTCATAACCGTCACATGTTGCCACCTATGGTGGATCCATATACAAACACATATTATGGATCCCATACTACATAATATGCCCCGTATACTTCTTATCATGCTATGAGTGTAGTGACTATGCTTCGGCTAAGACGTACTGATGAAACATCTGTGTGTATATGCAAATGAATGAAGGGAAACAAACTATACGAGATTAGCTGGTTCGACCAACTTGTCAAACCAACCTCCCTCCGATACCAACTGTCACAACCCGCATTTTTACCACCTTTAAAGATATGTCAGAGTAAGGGAAAATGCGCGTCATGGTGCCACGTCAGTAGAGGATAACTGCGGACGCTCAGGCAAAACTCCTACTTAACACATAAGGAAAGATCTTTAAGTTACTTAGGGACAAATCCAGTTTAAGTTAAGCAGTTAGTCGTATCCCTCGGCTTAGTGGCTCATTAAGTCCACGAGAAAAATAGTTATACGATGCGGAAAATACTTATTTTACAAGGTTAGACATTCTACATGAGTATAAAGGTTCCGAGAGGACAACTCATGTTATGCAAGTTCTAGGTTTAAAATAGAAGTAAAAAAATAGATTTTTATGGTCGTTAAATATAGTGATTTAGCATTTTTAAACATGCAATGCATGAAGTAATAATAGTAGTTTTGTACTTGAAAATACCTATCATGTAATCCTAGCACAAAACATCCTAGAGAGCAAGTAATTCAAATAATCATAAAGAAAACAAACTAGCAGCTAGAAAAAGTATCCAAAATCAACCGTTCTGTGAGCGTCAACAATCTGACAAGAACCCACATACAACAAAAGTATGTCTGAACTAGGTAAGGTAAACTAAAAAACAAACTACCTCACAACGATGATGTAAAAACCACAGCCAACACTGCTGCTCAAGAACTCCAAAACAAACTCCACTACCAGCTACAGCTCTGAACTTGAGGCATTCCAAAGACAGAACAACTCAGCAAGAAAGTACAAGTGATTGCAGAAAAGTAAGCCAAAAGTAAACATAGGTCAAAGGGGTACCAACCCAAAACCAAAAAAATAATGAAGTAAAGTACTGAAGTAGTGTACAAAAATCAGAAAGGAACACTTTCGTGAATCGTCACGTACAACAAAGGACCCCAGATGCACAAAACTATAAGTGGAAAAATCACGATTAAATCATTAGGAAGAATTGTATAACTCTATTAGCCACATGTGGTCAACTCCACCAAAAACAACACGGATGAGGTGGTCAACTCATCCAGACACACCCCCACATATCTATTATCCGTCTAATTGCGAGGGAGACTCAAACACTCCACCATTCACCGCAAATGCCCAAACACTCGGTAGAGTCCCACAAGGTACTAATAGAGGGATAAATCATTGCGGTGGTAGTTTCATCCACTAATAACAATAGCAACAAAGAAAACCATGATATATAAAACACTGTGGTGGTGGTTTCGTCCACTATTAACACCCGCAACGAAGAAAACCATGATATAAATCTCAAGACAATATTGCGACAGTGGTTTCGTCCACTAACACCCGCAACAAGGAAAACCGTGAAATCAATCTCAAGACTCGGCACTTCGGATTCTACTAGACATTTCAAGATTTAAGAAATGGTTGATCAACATTTAGGAAAATATTCGAGACCTTAAATCAATTCTAAATCATTAACGATTCTACAAGGTAGGATTTGCATAATCATGAACATGAAAACAAGAGATCAAAACAGTTCCATAAATTAGCAAGTCAATCATGAATACAACACTAAACAAGGAAGATTAACAATTACATCAAGATTGGAAGAGGGAGGAAGAGGGGAGAAACCATCACTTGCCTTGGTTTTGCCGGCGGAGGCCTCCAAATCGCAACTCGACATAGATCATGACTAGGGAAGACGGGAGAAGTCAAAATCTGAACAAAAATGGACAAAATAGAGGTTAGGGCCAAAAACCCTAACGAGAAAAACTCAAACAATGAGGAAGATTTTACCACGATGAAGTAGCTCTCGTTGAGAGCTTTCCGGATCTATGTTAGGTTCAAGATTTCGAGCACCGGAGCACCGTCAGCGGCCACCAAAAGAATCGTGGAAGAACTTTCTCTCTCTCGCTTACGCCACTCTGGTTCGGGAAAATGAACAGATGTTCGGTTCCAAGGAGGAAGAAGAAGTACATATATATAAGGTATAATTACAATATTAAAATAATGTTTACCTATAACAGTTACATTTCTAAGAAAAGAACCGGTGGAGAGGGTTAGCTGGACCGGAGATCTCGAGAAGAAGTCATGGATTACTCGAGAAGAACAGAAGGAAGCTTTACTCGGGTAGAAGGCAGGACTTCTCTAGTACTGAAATGGACTTCTCGAGAATAAAGGGCAGTTCCCGAGTACAAGCAAAACTTCTCGAGAACAAGAAGGAAGAACAACCCCGTTCGACGAACTCAATTCAAAATTCGTCGAACACAAGACCCGCTCGACGAACACCTGATTGTTCGACATTTGTCGAACCCAGAACCATTCGACGATCGTCGAACGCCCAGTTCGCCGATCGTCGAACGCCCAGTTCGCCGATCGTCGAACGCCCAGTTCGCCGATCGTCGAACGCCCAGTTCGCCGATCGTCGAACGCCCAGTTCGCCGATCGTCGAACGCCCAGTTCGCCGTTCGTCGAACGCCCAGTTCGCCGTTCGTCGAAAGCCAGTTCGCCGTTCGTCGAACGCCCAGTTCGCCGTTCGTCGAATGCCCAGTTCGCCGTTCGTCGAACACCCAGTTCGCCGTTCATCGAACGCCTAGTTAGCGCTGAAAATTTGTCTCCCGCCATTATTCGACGAAAACCTACCCTTATGGGGGGAGGGGCTTCTCGAGAATCATTAGGAGGGCTTCTCGAGAATCAGAAAGAAGCATAAGGCTTTAATATAATAATAATCATATTTAAATAGTTTGAATCAAGGAAATACGAGTTCAAAATGGAGGCCCAAATACGCGTCGAATTAAACGAATTTAACAGTGAAGACAACCCTGGAATCTAACGCACCATTCTTGAGACACTATCATCAAATGCTTACACAAGCAAAAATCATAACAAAGATCCAAACACGCACCGAGACTCCAAAATACTCGGATCGTAATAAAACTGGACAAGTCCAAACCTCAAAACTTCATCATTTCAATCAAGGAAAACATTCAATCCAATCAAAATCCCAAAATCTGGGCAAACAAACCCAACAGACACGAAAATGAACTAACGGTGCAGGGCCGTCAACATGACGTAAAAAGTAACGCCCTGACATCATAAACATGACGATACCAAATAAAATAATATAATCGAAAAATTAGGGCGTTACAGGTAACCAAGAGAGTTCAAGATTCTAAAAAGGTTATGCTGAATGGACTTACAGAGGTAAAGGTTCAGATTGGCAAGCTGGAAAAGAGACTTGATGAGTGGGGCCAAGAAGGTGGTACAATAATTTCCTTGACTATGAATGCTCTAAAGAGAAATCTTAATGTTGTGAAAAATGCTGATCACAATGCTCTATCCTTGATCGATGCTCACAACCGGTCAATGGCTCAGTTCGATACAAGTATGGTACATTATGCTTATGCCATCGCCGCCGAAGCCAAAAGGGGGAGGATGCTCGTACAGCTAAGGTGGATGCTAAAATGGATTTGTTGGGAACTTCGATGAAACAAAACTTCAAGGCTATAAATGACTACATATATGACAATACGGAGTGGCTCTATAATTAGCTGACAGGTATTCAATTCCCTATTGAGCCTGTACCAGCGACTAACAAGGCTTATCCTTCCCAGGATTACTCGCAGTACTGGTCATGAATACAGGATTTTGATCCAGACATTGCTGCTGGTGCAGCTATCTCTCCAGAAGCTTAGAGGGTTGAAGACATTGCTTCCCCGGTTCACAAGAGAGAAAGATATAGGGAAGGCACATCATGTAACACCCCCTATCCATCACATAGCATATAACAGTAGGTCCGGCCGGGGCCCGACGCCATATACCACAGACAGACCGGGTGGTTACTCATGGAAACCATCCAACTAATCATAACGTCCTACACAGAGCATTCTAGCGGAAGCAGTTTATAAGTTGCAAATAAGAACCCAGCACAAAGCACACGAATGTCCACTAATATACCAAATAGGAATGTAGTACATACACAAGTACTGGCCTTAAGGCCTTACACAATTGTTTACTTAATATTACATGATTTACAAACCACGACACGCAGGCCGGTCATGCATGAATCAAAGCAGTAAACACTCCAATTAGGCCTTCAAGGGCCGGCTTCGCAATTTGGGCTTTAGCCCGCTATTGACTGCTTGGTCCAGCAGCACCTGCAAGCAAAAAAACCACCGCACGGTGGCAAACAAAGAGCAACGGTCAGCAATGCTGACCAAATTATAATGATCCCGCCCCCAACTCGGGGCGGCGATGCTCCTTCCTTGCATTTTATTAGTATAAACAAGCATTTTAGTAATGTCACAACATCACCTGCGTAGGCTCGTACGGCCACACACCCCGTGCACTCAGGGTACATTCTCAGTGAACCAGCCAATGTCACGTCAATTTAAGCCATAGACATTCCGGACTCACCACCGCCACTTTGACGACCAAACATATGAGCTTTTGTCTTCTTGGCATAGGTCACATCAATTTAAGCCATAGACCGCCGAAGACCCTCATCTATGCCAACGGCAAGTGCCACGTAACCTTAGGTCTCTTTAACCGAACGACATAGAAAGGGTACGGTTCCATCTGACCCGTGCTCACATCGCAACGTTAATTCAAAACATATGCGCAGGTCAAACTTCTCCCGAGTCCCGTTTCCGTCACAATATCACATAACCCGGTTATGTTCAAGTTGGCTCTCAGGCCACCAAGTTGGCAAGATCACGCATCCGCCCAGTTTTCTGGGTGCACCTTTGGGTTAATCCCCAAGGCTCCCTGTTGCAATCTACCACGTAGAAAACCCGAAAAACAAACAATCGCACAGAGTCTTCTCCGGTATTTATGCAATGCAACATCACCGATCCAGACCAACATGTCTGGGTAGGCTTCACACATCATGCCTATGTCCGTTCTCGCTTACGGACTCTACACAACGGGTACTTTATATATCTACCCGAAGGAACGCCTCCAACTCACCACAAACTCGTGAGAGCGGGCTTCCTATGCAAAGAAGGAGAGCTTCACATGCTCAAGAAGAGAATCGTTACCCTAGCGTTCCTCTTTGGCGCCATGAGAAAGTAAGAGGATGAAAAGCACCGCACTCTCTTTGCCTCCGTAGATCCGAAGTCGGCTCGCGATTTGGAGCTTCGAAGCTCCTCCAATGGCTGGATCTAGATTCTTCTTCTTTCTTTGCTCTCACCTCTCTCTTGACTTAGAAAGAGAACCACTCAAGCAAGAATGAGGGTTTCAAAGGCCCAATCCCGGGTATATCCTAGTAGGAACAACCCCCAACCGTCGGATCCCAAAATAAGGAAACGAATGGCTACGACTCGTAACTGAAAAGTAAAACCTGGGCCGAACACGGCCTGACACACGCCCGTGTCCATGGTCGTGTCCCTCATTAGCCATCAAAATCGATGCACCTGGAACAACACACGGGCATCCAACACGCCCGTGTTCGACCTGACACGCCCGTGTTCCAAATGACACGGCCGTGTGCCCCCATCGACACAGCCCCGAAAACAACCCGAGACTCACACGGGTATTGGACACGCCCGTGTCCTAACCCGTGTCTACTCGAACATGCCTGGGCTCCAGGCCGTGTTCACGGTCTCGACACTTCATCGTGCGAAGTTCGTCGACTTGCTAACACGGCCTTGGACACGCCCGTGTCTTAGGCCGTGTGCCTTGTCTCGACACTTCGTCGAGAGAAATTCGTCGACTCCCCGGGCCGATCGTCGACACGGGCTTGACACGCCCTGAGACATGCCCGTTTCTCAGGCCGTGTTCTCTGCTCGATGATCGTTGACTCCAAAATCTTCGACCTCTCGACCAAATCGTCGACTCCAGCCTGACACGCCCTGGGACACGCCCGTGTCCCAGGTCGTGTGCCTCCTGCCAGATTCCAAATCTGGCCCAAAACATCCCCCTTCGCTCTTTTGAGTTTCGGGGCGTTACATGTCAGAAGTCAGGTCAGAATAGGTTAGACCAGAGCCGGCCAGGGAGCAGCCCTATAGAGAATTGGAAGTGGTATGGAGCCCAATATCCAAAGGAATCATATTGGATACATTCTCCTTGGTCGATCTTGGAGTAGAAAAGCATCAACATCACTATGACCAAGAGGAATGGAACAAATACAAGGTGGCATGCGCAAAGAGGAGAATACATTTCATGAACAACCGTGGTGCTGATCCAATGCCTCCAACTCCTCCTAGATATTATCCAAAGCCAATAGCCTACTTTGAGAGGCAACGAGTAAAGATGCAGAACAGGAAGAACCGACAGTCATATTTTCTTTTGTGTCAAGTGTTATGGGCTGCCCTCCCTAAACTATAAACAATTCTGATATAAATATATATATATATATATATATATATATATATATATATATATATATATATATATATATATATATATATATATATATGATTTCTATAACTGTCTTATAATGCATGTTGTTTTATTTCTACTATAATTTCATGTCTTAATTTTTTTTCATGTGCAAGTCACATATAATGTAATCCTTCATTATGTGGGCCAATGTGTTGACTCACATATAATCTCTCTATTGGGGTATACTACTATCTCAAGTACAGGAGAAGGATCAAGGAAGGCCAAAGACATGGACTCAGACAAATTGGAATTTTACCTAACTAAAATTTGGCGAGTATGGTGAGGCATACACGTCGAATTTGTCGAGTATCCACTTGATACTCGCCGAATTCGTCGTGTATACTTCCGGATACCCGTCGAATTCGTCGTGTATACTTCTCGATACCCGTCAAATTCGTCGTGTATACTTCTCGATACCCGTCGAATTCGTCGTAAATACTTAGGGTAAATTCTCTGGAAATCTAGAAATCTGCCAAGTAAAATTCGCCGAGTATCACTGGAAATACTCGCCAAATTCGTCGAGTGTATCTAATGATACTCATCAAATTCGTCGAGTATCCCAGACGATACTCACTGAATGTGTCGAGTCAAAATTTTGACTACTCTAGATTTCTATCCAAGGCTAATTTTACGTATATCATTATCAGGTTCGGCGAGTATCATAAGTGATACTCGACGAGTCCTGTCGAAAATGACTTAGGTTGTTTTCCGAATTTTTCTCTGGTTTGGGATTTTCGGCCATGCACAGTAACTTCTAGTTACGTTTTTGGAATTATTTCATAGTCGTTATTTCGAATCTCTCTCTATATATGTTAGATTGATTTTCGAAATAACTAATCTTGCCCGAATTACATTTCGATTTCAAAATATTCCAAACTCAGAAACCGTCGGCCGCCCATACGTGATTCACGATTTTTCCCGATCGGCCGTCGGCGACTTGCGATCTTCTTCTTCAACGACTTTCTTGACTGGATCGCTTCCTCTCTCAAGATCTATTCTACTCCACTTCTAGTTGTTTGAAGATCGAAGGCTCAAGATTCAAGTTCTACAAGGATTTCAACTTTCCGAGTTCAACAAGTTTCAAGATCTACTTCTACGAAGAATATCGGAGTGAAGACTTGCAATCGTTGTTGTATTGTAATATTTATTTTCTATTGTATGAGATTGTTTCTCCGAGTTTGTAGATCTGTGTGTGGATCGAGTTTGTAGATCTGTGTGTGGATCGAGTTGTAGATCCGATTATGGATCGAGGTGTAGGAGAGTTTGTTCTCCGAGGCGTAAGAGCGTTGCTCTGAGTTGTAAGATTGTTGATAATATAGAAAAGTGAAGTAGCCGATAGATATAGTGGACGTACCTAATATGGAGAACTACTATAGATCTCTGTGTTTGTGTGCTTGTTAATTTTTGAGTAATTTTTAATCCATGAAAAGACACAAATATCACCTATTCACCCTCCTCTAGGTGAGTTAGGTAGACGATAAATACTTTCACCTTACCCCACAAGCGAGCCTACGACCCTGCCAGCTAGTGAGAGCCTGACAACAGGTCTACTCGGCGCCGAGTGCGCCTTCCAGCCTTGCCAGCTGATGGGAGCCTAGACAACGGGATCTACTCGGGGTCTTTTATTCCGCAATCTCTTTCCCTTACCCCCCAAGTAAGCCTACGGCCTTGCCATCTTGTGAGAGCCTGATAGTGGGACTACTAGGGGGCAAGTGCGCCTTCCAGTCCTGCCAGCTGATGGGATCCTGGATAGCGGGATCTACTTGGGGTATTTCATTCTATAATCTCTTTCCCTTACCCCCCAAGCGAGCCAACCACCCTACCAGCTAGTGAGTGCCTGAAAGCGGGTCTACTCGGGGCTGAGTGCGCCTTCCAGCCCTGCCAGCTGATGGGAGCCTGGACAGCGGGATCTACTCAGGGTCTTGTATTTCACAACCTCTTTCCCTTACCCCCCAAGCACGCCTACGGCCCCGTCGGCTAGTGAGAGCCTAACATCGGGTCTACTTGGGGCCGAGTGCACCGTCCAGCCCTGTAAGCTGATGGGAGCCTGGACAACAGTATCTACTCGTGGTTTTGTAAATCACAACATCTTTTCCTTACCCCCAAGCGAGCCTAAGACCCTGCCAGCTAGTAAGATCCTGACAGCTGGTCTACTCGGGGCCGAGTGCACCTTCCAGCCCTGCTAGCTGATGGGAGCCTGGACAGCAGGATCTACTCGGGGTCTTCCAAATCACAACCTCTTTCCCTTACCCTCCAAGCGAGCCTTTAGCCCTGCCAGCTAGTGAGAGCCTGACAACGGGTCTACTCTGGGCCGAGTGAGCCTTCCAATCCTGCCAGCTGATGGGAGCCTGGACAACAAGATC